>JAJOOH010071963.1:0-26408 GCA_029582605.1 Solanum gracilifrons
AAACTCATCTTTCATAACATTAACTCTTCCTAAACTGAGAATTTCCATCTAAACATTTTTGCAGAGATTTCTCAATCTTCACCAAAATTGAGATACACACTCTAATGCACAATAAGATTACATTATAAACATAAACTCTATCAAAGATCATCAACTTCATAGAAACCCATTTGTCTATTTTCAAATCTATTTCAAGAACCCTTCTAATAAATTTCTAACTTTGAAGAAGATGGAATACGACATACCTGTAGCTGCAGAAACGTAAAACCCACGAAGAAGAAGACCCAAAAGCTGCAGATTCCTACAAGGAAAATCAAAGAAGAAGGATTAAAGGAAAATGCTACTTTTGTTCTTCAGAGAGAAAGGAGAAAGTCGATACCTACGAGGATGAAAAGTCTGAAAAAACAAATTAACCTAGTGATATTTTACCTTTTATTTTATTTTTACAATTAATAAAAAAAAAACTCTTTTGGCGGGTGTAGTAAAATTAGTGGAGGGAAATAATTGAGGGAAAATAATTGAGGGAAAGAGTTTAGCGGAACCGTTGCCATAGAGTACCTAAGGCGACAGTTTATAGGAATCGTTGCAATAAAAGATACTATGGCAACGGTTGTCGCAATAATGCAACGATTTACTTCTTAAAGTGTTTCATTAGGTCCATTTGTCTATTGCAAAGGTTATAACCGTTGTGAATTACTGTCTATTGCAACGCATATTTAGTTGTTGCTAAATAATTGTTGCTACAGGCATGTTTTCTAGTAGTGTTCCCTGAGTTTTTTTCCATGCCTTGCATGCGGATCTACGGTCACCATATACGGAGCGTCAATGGACCTATGGTCCGTAGATCACCTCCGTAGATGTCGTGTTCTGCATTTCTTTCAGTTGTCTCTTTACTTCCGCGCCTAAACATATTTCATGCAAAACATGATAAAAACACATAAAAACCAATACAAAACATCCCTAAACACACACAACTCTTAAGTGAAATGTATTAAAAATATCATAAACTCACGATATATCAACACGTTCAACTTAAATTCGTTGTTTGTCCTCAAGCGACGCACTAAGACTCTAAATGACACTTGTGTAGAAGCAAGCAATTTCAAGCCCAAGCAATCACATAGCTCTGTATCCCAACTCTCTTTTCTAGGGCAAAGTCTGTTCTTTTAGACTCGGCAAGCTAATTCATGCGGGTCAAAGTATGACAGAGAACGACCAACGAGCACACAACATACACTGTTTTACTATCACCAAGGTACCAACTTTCCGACAAAGTAACGAGTGCCCTTACTTCAAACGAAATCCTTTTTTCACACAATGAATATGAATTTGAGTACAACGATTAATTCAACAGTCACACTCAGAAGTAACTTCAAGTATAGTTAATGCTCAATACCATAGGCTTGCCCTCAGTTTCACTGCTTAGACTCTCCAAACTAGATTCTAGGATCATTATAGGACTTTCTTAGCTTGTAACGTATGCTCAAGGTCAGGTGTGGTACATTTGGGTACTTCTTAGTGACGTTTTGCCCTCCTTGACATTACAATAGGCTTTCAACCTCTTTTTGCCCTATTTTTGACATCCTGCCGTTTTACCTTCTTTCCCTTGATTTTCTTCAACCAAGGATAAGACTTTAGACTTTGTAGCTCTTTATTTTTCACTTTCATCTTTTTCTTGCATTTTATTCTTTTCTTTAGATTTCAACAAGTCATATCCTTTCCTCTTCTTTTTTTTTCTCTTTTTTCAACATAAAACTCTTTTCATATCCATTTTTCTTTCGATTTCCTCTTTCATAGCCACCCTCAACTTATGCATTTTCCATTGATTGAGGTACACAATACACGATATCGGATCAGGGCCAAGATTGAGGTTACCCTTTACATTAGCCACCCTCAACTTAGGCTTTTGGCCTAAGTCGAGGTGCACATGTCCAAGGAGGGACTAGGGCCAACATAGTAGATTGTGGGAAGGTGAGTTAGGGGTTTAGAAAGAAATGGTCTAATTTAGGCTCTAAGCATTTGGATCAAAGGGAGCATTTATTTCAATTGGTAGGACTATTCTTTTATGCAATTTGCACACTTATCAGAACAAGGGCCTATGATCACTTCCTAGCCTCTAGAGTAGATTGTCTTAGTAGGACTAACTGGGCTAGTTCTATATTGGCACAAAAACTGTTTGAACAATCAACTATCTCCACACACTCCTGGCACATAGTTTCATTATCAGATTATCAGATTACCGAGTTCAAGTTTTTAGCTTAAGTTATGCCATCAAGCTTATCCATTATCATGTCATACTCAGAGCAAACACATTCAACTTATCTTAGCCCACCAATTCAAGCACACATCACAAAATTTGGATGGGAAATTGTTTCTATTTTTTTTATAAGCCATCATGCTTCATTCTTTTCCATGCTTCTACATATACGATCCTAGCACATGCCGGTTCAACAGAAATTAAACAGTCTCTCGAGGAAAAAGAACATAGGCAAGAAAGCCCCAAGAGAGGATTATGAGTTGGGTTACTCAGACTTCACCCTATCACTCACAATCCATTTACCCCACCCGCAACAAAACAGATGTAATTGTCCCCAATGCATACAAAACAGTAAAAGATAATGGATTTGGCGAAGCAAATCTGTTGCGCATAGCGCCGAAGACTCATCAACAAGCGGGTGGGTCCAGTGTCCCGAATCCAACCGAAACAATATTTGGGTCACCTCAGTAATGCCCACATCATCCATCATAACACCCTCAGTAGTGTTCACATCATCCCTCTCAACAGACGGGACCTCTACAACTAGGGTAGAACTTGATGCTCCCGCAGCACTCCCACGCACCCTCTGCTGGCGCAAGTCTTCATCTAAGATTGAAGCCTTCTTAGCCTCATTCTCCTGCATACCCTGTCTCTTTTGGGCTTTTTCCTACTTAGTGTGGCTAGAACGGTGCCTCTTACCTTTTGCATGAGTAGGTTCGGGCACCTCCTCAACGGTCCCACTGAATAAAACATCCAGCACCATATCATCCGTCAAAGCAGTAGGAGCAGCTGGAGGTTCAACTGCAGGGGTAGCAAGAATGGCATCAACGTCGGCCTGGAGACTGGCTAACTCGCTCCGAAGCGAGGATAGATCTATGGTCGAGACCGGTCACTCGAAGACTCTCAATTCAAAAGCATCGAGGCACTTATTAACGGCTTGGAGCTTCCGGTCCATCATGCTTTCCATCCTTCACTACATTTTGGCCTCTAACTCGGCTATCGACTTTTGCATCCAAGACTGGATGTGGTGCAGCAACATGGCCATCTGAGCCTTTAATTTCTGTACTCTGGCCATGGGGATAATGGTAGCTCCTGACGATGGTGTAGACCTGGATGAGCTAGGAACCCTACTAGCTGCCTGAGAAGAGGAGGTCGGGACCGTATCGGTGTGGTCTGATATAATAGGATCACCGCCCTATGCTTGCTCCACCGTGTCTTCAAGATCTGCGCCCAAGGGAGGTACCTCAACCTGGGGCTCTCTGTGAGGTGCCGCTACATTTTCCCCATCTCGAATGAGGACAATATCCAAAGTCCCAATAGGGTGGATCAACCTATCACAGTGCCAGATCGTTACTCCAGAGTCCCTGCATAATTGAAAAATCAAACATTGAAATGGGTAAGTAGTGGAGGTCTTGAATGCCCTCTCGTGAATCTTTGCCAGCAGCATGTAGATAAAGTCAATCTCCAATCCTGCCACTAATGTTGCAACAATGACGGCTCTGTCCCATGTGAGTTGGTTGTCAACTTTTGTAGGCGACACCCTGCTACGCACCAACAACCAGAAGAACTTGGCCACAAAATTTAATGTGACCTTTCGGATACCCAACTGTGGTGCGGTGACCCACGCCGCACGCTCGCCATATTTAGCAATGTCTTGTCCAACCAAAATATAACAGCCTCCCGCTGCTCAGCATTTCACTGGAGAGCGCCTCCCCGCAAGATGTCCCATCGGTAATCAAACTCTGTTGTGTTTAGTGACCAAGAGTAAACGCTGATAGGACCATAGAGAAATCGGCTGATAATGGCCCGGGAAATGTCTACCGGGAACCCTCTGAACATGGTGGAAGTGAGAGGATCCTGCTCTGTGGGCTTGGCCTGCTTGGAAATCGACCCTCGGAGAGTGGCAGCATAGGAAGAATAAAACTCCTGCACAATCTCCTTGTTCTATGTCCCAGGTGCTTAGGCCATCTAATCGCACTTGTGTAGGTGGAATAGCCGGTGTATCTCTGGTATGGTATGCAAGCTCCAAGTGAGGACTCTACGCTCCTCAATGATCAATCGGGCCATCTTTTCCTTCTCGTTGAGCATCTTGGCGTCACGATACATTTGCCACTGCCCCTCAACACACCATCTAGTTGGTTTACCAGCCAATGGAGTAGGGTTATCATTATGTGGTGCTGGCACTGACTCCGAACTACTGGCCTCTTCAGACGAGGTTGTTTGTTCATTTTCGCCGGAACTTGTGGTTGATTAAGCAATTGCCCCTGTAACATTGGAAGACTCGGACCCTGAAGTATTGCTAGACTCAGAGCCCGAAGCATGGGCAGACTCAAAGCCGGACGTAGACCCATTCTCTAAACTAGAAGCAGACCAAGTTAGTGACCCGATCAGTGTGTGGTCCTCATCAAATTAAGAGATAGTGACTACGTCGGGAATGACCTTCCGGGGGGTGCTTTTGGTGATTCAGGGTGCAGTGGGGGAGGTCCTTTTGTTGGGAGGAACGTATAGTGGGTCCGTCTCCACATCGTTATCTTCGTCGATTTACATGAAGCTAGGGGCAACAAATTTTGGCTTGCTCTGTTTTGTATAGGTGACTAGCTTCTTGGGTGCCATCGTACCTGTGGAAGTGTTATTAGTGCCACAACTAACTAAAAAAAAGGCTCAAGATAATTTTAGAACTAGAAACGAAAAACAACAAAGACCCAAAAAATTTTCAGACAGTGTCTACAATAGTCTCCACGGTGGGGACCTACGGTCCGTAGACTGATCTACGGTCCGTGGAACCTTCCGTGGATCAGAGGACCAACAATATTGGTTACAGATGGAAACCACAGATGTACAAAACGGTCCATAGATTGATCTACGGACCGTAGTCAACCTTCGTGGTTTCACACTTGGTGAAATTTTCAAGTGCATCCAACCACGAACCTGATCTACGGTCCATAGACGGGGCCTCGTGGACATGATTTGTGCCAGGTTTCAGACATTCTTTATTTTCAAGCCCACATCTTTGGCCAATTTAAACAATATCCTAGTCTAGTCATGTATTTCAACATTTAATCATGCTAGTTCATCATTCTAAGGGTTCCAATTACTCAATTTGATAAATATTTCATACAAGATTAGAAATTGTAAGTCGAAACTTACATATAGACTAGCCTTTAGACAGGTTTAACACACTATCAAGGCAACACAATCACAATCTATCATCCCAAGGGATTTGGTACTTAAATTTTTTGCATGAAATGCCATACACTTAATTACCCAAGGTCCAGACCCGACTCCCGACTTTCTATATTCAATCTATGACCCGAAATTCAAAGTGAGGGGAAAGTCTATTACTTTACAAGCAATGAGGACTGGGATGATTGTGTTATAACACTAAGTTTTTTAAGACCACACTAACCGCCTTGTTGCTCCGAACCGGAACACCGAAGATGTGGAAAAAGCAGTTGAGAGAGATTTAAGAAATTCTGGGATGAGTGGAGGTTGGAGAGGAAAGGGAAATTAGGTTTTAAGGAGAGAGGAAAGGGAAGATTTAATGGGGAGTTCTAGAGTGATTGAATGAATTTGGAAGTTTAGAAATGGTTTGGTGGTAAATGGAGGGAAGTGGGAATGGTTTAAAATTGGGGGATTTTAAGAAGATTTGTCTGGGTCGGGTCAAGAAGCATTTAGGGTTTTGGACCCACGAAATCCCGTCTAGAGTTCCTGGGTCGATCTACGGTCTGTAGATGGGGACCATAGATCAAACTTGCACTTAAAAATTCAGAAACCCTACCTGGGATCTACTAACACTATTGAACCACGGACCGTCGATGAGGTTCGTAGACCGCTGCAGCAGACTTTTTTCTGCAGATTCTATTTTTTCTCCCCTGCACATGTAGCAACCAATAGCACTTTATTTATTTTTTACATTTTTTGGACACTTTTTCGACACGGACCCTATGCTATGTCTAGCCAACAAGTAAACAAAAATAAAACAACTATCTAAATGAGTACAGTGAAGCAACTAAACAAAGAAAACTACTAAATGGCAAACAAAACCATTTGTTGGCTAGATTTTACATCTTCGATTGCATCCCAAGCAGCGCTTGATTTAACGTCGCGGCACGACACAGGCCTCTTGATTACTCAGACTTCATCAAGATGATAGGCCTCAAGAACATCTTGCACACTTTCTACTTTTCCCAGATAGATCTTGCTCATTTGCCCACTAACCATGAACCTTGTTCCTTCACTATTTTCAAGCTCAACCACTCCATGGGGAAGCACATTTGTGAGCAAAAATGGCCCTATCCATTTGGATTTGAGTTTGCCCAGAAACATGCGCAACCTAGAGTTGAATAGAAGCATAAGATCACCCATAACAAATTCTCGCTTTCCAATTCTTTGATCATGATACCTCTTCATCTTCTCTTTGTACAAGGCTGAACTTTCATAAGCTTTTAGGCGAAACTCATCAAGCATATTCAAGTCATTCATCCTTTGATTAGATGCGGCGCCCCAATCCAAATTTAGCTTCTTCATCGCCCACAAAGCCTTATGCTCTTGCTCTACCGATAAATGGCAAGACTTCCCATACACAAGTTGGTAAGGAGACATACCTATGGGAGTCTTGTATGCAGTACGATAGGCCCATAGAACATCATCAAGCTTCCTTGACCAATCCGTTCTATTAGCATTCATAGTCTTTGCCAAAATCTGTTTGATCTCTCTATTGGACACTTCAACTTGCCCACTAGTCTTTAGATGTTAAGGAGTGGCTACATTGTGGCGGACACCATATTTCTCAAGTAGCGCCTTGAACAACTTGTTACAAAAGTGGGAACCTCCATCACTGATAATCGCCCTCGGTGTACCAAATCAGGAGAAAATGTTCTTTTTTTAAAATATGGTGATACTTTTACCTTTTTTGTTGGGGACCGCAACTGCTTCCACCCATTTCGTTACATAATCAACGGCAACAAGAATATACTTCATCCCATGTGAACTCACAAATGGACCAATAAAATCAATGTCCCATACATAAAAACAACTCTATCACCAATATAGGATTCATAGGAAGCTCTTGCCTCTTTGAAATCCCTCCTTCTCTTTGGCAACGATCACAAAACTTTGCTACATCATGAGCATCTTGGTGGATGGTAGGCTAGTAGTACTCACACTGCAAAATCTTATGCAAAGTTCGAATACCACTATGATGTCCACCAATAGGCGATGACTGGCACGCTTCAAGTACACTCAACATCTCAACATCGGGCACACAATGATAAATAATCCCATCAGCACAACTATGATACAAGTAAGGCTCATCCCATAAGAATTTCTTCACATCATGCATAAAGTTTTTCCTTTGGTGAAAATACAAGTCTGGGGCAACCAAATCGCTTGCCAAATAATTGCAAAGTTTGCGAACCAAGGAATCAAATCATGAGAAGCAGCCAATACCTGTTCATCTGAGAAAGTATCATTAATTTCAGCCCTATCACCAAGCTTAAGCATAGCCTATTCCCCTAATCTGGACAAGTGATCGGCAACTTGATTTTCGGTCCCCTTTCTATCTTTTACCACAAAATTAAATTCTTGCAGCAACAATACCTATCTAATCAGCCTTGGTTTTACATCCTTCTTCGCCATCAAATACCTTAACACAAAATGGTCAGTAAGCACTATGACCTTAGTACCAAGCAGGTAGGATCGAAATTTTTTGAATGCGAAAACCACCGCAAAAAGCTCTTGTTCAGTCACAGTATAATTCTTCTGGGCCACATTTAGAGCTTTGCTAGCATATTAAATAGGATGGAGAATTTCCTCTCGCCTCTATCCCAATACTACACCAAGCGCCACTCCACTCGCATCGCACATTACCTCAAACGGTTGTCCCCAATCCGGTGAATAATGATAGGTGCAGTAACCAGCTTCTCCTTCAACTCTCCAAATGATCTTAGACAAGCATCATCAAAATCAAACTTATACTCCTTTTAGAGCAGTTTGCACAAAGGATGTGCAATTTTGGAGAAATCTTCGATGTACCTCCTAGAAAAACAGGCATGCCCAAGTAAACTCGTAACACATTTTACAAAGATAGGTGGAGGGAGTTTTTCTATCACCTCAACTTTCACTTTGTCTACCTCAATGCCCTTCTCATAAATCTGATGACCCAGAACTATCCTTTCTTTCACCATAAAGTGGCATTTCTCCCAATTTAGCACCAGAATGCAGTCTTTACACCTTTTAAGCACCTCAACAAGATGATCCAAACATCGATTAAAAGGGTCACCTACCACAGAGAAATCATCCATGAACACTTCAATAGTGTCCTCCACCATATCAAAAAATATCGATATCATACAACGTTGTAAGGTCGCTGGAGCATTGCACAACCCAAAGGGCATCCGTTTGAACGTGAAAGTCCCATAGGTTTGGTGCTCAATACTAGGTTTGTGATCTGGCATAAGTTGGATTTTGTGGGAACAAATACCAGGAGGAATCCCATTAATATCCGCAATAGTCCACCCAATAGCTCGGTTGAACCTCTTTAACACAGTCACCAAGCACGTTACTTGTCTCGCATTTAAATCTGCCGCAATGATGATCAGCAAAGTATTATCTCTACCCAAGAATACATACCTAAAATGCGGTGGTAGAGCCTTAAGCTCCAATTTTGGTTCCTCCACAACAGATGGTCTCATCGGTGTATACTCACGATTTTTCATGCCTAACTCATACATCTTTGGATTTGACTTATATTCGCACCTATCGAGTGCAGCTACCAACTCATCGTACTCTTCAATTCCATAACTATCAAAATTCATTATCACTGCTGCTAGTGCCTCAACACCGAATCACTCTTTAATTTGCACTTCTGTTCCACTCTCAACTCTGTAAGTTATAGCAGATACCGGTTGGAGCTCACTACTCTGATTCATGGACCTATAAATATTGAAAGTTGTTTCTTTATTGTTTAGTCTGAACTTCATTTGCCCCTTCTCCATATCAACCAATGCACGCCCTGTGGCAAGGAATGGTCTCCAAGGATGATAGAAACCTCAAAATCAACCTCATAGTCAAGAATCATAAAATCCATAAAGATGAACTACTCCACTTTCACTAACACATCATGGAGTACATGAAGATTATCGTGACCAATGACACTGACCTATGGTATGAGTGTCTACGATCGTCGATAATATAGTAACCCAACCAAGGGTTGGGGTCGTGTCCCAAGGGAGCGGTTTTGAGAATTAATAACCAATTAGAATTTCATTCAACTTAGTCGAAGTTAAAGACATTTGCGATAAAAGACATTGGAAATTAAAAGGGATGACACAAAAGTGTCAAATATCTAAAGGGTTTTTGTAACAAGTATTAAAACAGCAAAATAAACAAGAAAATCAAGTATGGGGAAAGGTTCTTGGGATGTGACCGCAATACAAGTTGAGATAAATTGTTGGGTACATGCTTTCGATAGGAAATTTGCAAAAAAACTAGTGACTAGGCTAAACTTTAATTGGAAATAAGTTCCCTCTCGAGTAACTTACCCTGTTTCAAATGTGTTCCTCTCGGACACCCATTTGCCGCATGGAGACCTGTCTATGCCTTACCCCACTCACTCTCTCGAGCTGAGTCTTAAGATATGGGACTAGGGCTCACCCTCTCGGGCTGAACCTCATGTCGACCCACTCCTTAAGCCATCAGTCTAGTGATTTTGGTTTCGCGACCTCCCTCTTGGGCAAGCCGAAAATACATGGGTGGCTTTGTATTTGCAACTACAAACCCTTTAGAGTAAACCACAACCTCTAGGTCAAATCACCATTAAAATACATCTAACCTATCAGCAAGCAAGACCCAACAAGAATATCAACCCATATTTGCTAAATCACTCCCCAAGAATGGGGGTTTTTAGCCACACATCAAGAAATAAGAAGTTATACATAACATGCTTATGAAATCAACTGGGTATAAGAAATTAAACCTTAAATTAAGCAAAGGAAAAGGAATAGAGAAGACCCACTTCCAAACTTGGGGAAGAAGAACTCCTTTCTTCAAGTCTCAACAAAACCCTCTCCAAACTTGAGAGAAAATATCCACTAAAGTATGTTCTAAAGTGAAAATAATAATAATAATTGTTCCACTCCAAAATATCCTCAAGACTACAATTCTAACTAGTATTTATAGTTTTCACAGATTGTGATGCGGAGGATTTTTCGGAGACATTAGTCAAGATCGCTGATGAACTCGGCGCTTTGCCTTTTGGTCAGCTTATCGCCTTTAGCATCTTCGCATTCTGGATCATTGGGCGGTACAGTACTGCTTCGCGAAACTAATTGGCGACTCGTCGACTGCTCATTTCCTCGCTTTTTGATCCACTTCCTTCAAGGCTTCACGTACTAGAGCGAAGGGAGGTCCATGTTGTTTCGGTGACTCGCTAAGTTAAACTCGGCGATCCGCAGGATTCCATTCCTTGTTCTTTTCAGCCCTATTTGCTCTGTTTTGCACCTAAGTGTCCATGCTTCCACTAAAACTTCAAATACCTGAAACTTTAGCATCTTAATCAGGTATTGAGATAAAACAAGCATTCAAGGATCCTATTTCCATTAAAATAAAGCCCTAAATGAGTCCAATTTGTGGACTCATCAACACCCCCAACTTAAACTTTTGCTTGTCCTCAAGCTCAGCAGTTCAAATAGGGTGCCTCAAACAGTGCTACACAAGACTAAATCATGAATGCACACAACAAGGCTCAATTTACTTATGCAAGGATCACTTGTGTACTCAAAGATTCAAATTGTGACACACCATTACCAAAGATTCTCATGCTCGCAATACTTGCTACTTGTGCAAATTCAAGCTCAACAAAAGTATTTGAATGCCCTCACGTAAAGCATGATTCCATAGTCGCACACTGATATGAGTCAATTTAAGATCAGGAATCAGATACAACGCTCACACTAAAAAAGAGGAACACAATGCATGCTTTCATCCATAGGTTTGCCCTCATTTTCCAATTGATTTTAGATTCGGCTTACTCAAAATCAAAAAGGTCTTTCTAAGGCTTGTAATGGGGTTGAGTGCAAATGTATGGTCATTTAAGCTCAGTGACTTTCATCCTCGTGAGATGTGATGATCTCAAAACATCCTCTTCCATTCCTTTCTTAATTATTCTTCTAGTACTCATAAGTCATCCTATTATTTGTTCTCCATGTATTGCTTGGAAACCCAGTTTCTTTTGCACTATTATTCCACGACCTTCTTTTTCTTTCTTTTCTTTTCTCTTTCTTTTTCTCTTTTTTTTATATGGAGGGTTTCCATGGTTCTGCAACACTATGGGTTAAGGAAGACTTCTTATATCACTTCTTGACTTCTCATTTTCCTTTTTACCACACCCTCAACTTAAGCTTTTTGTCCTAAGTTGGATATTCACTGAACCACAATTCAAGAGGATGATAGGTAGTGGATCAAGTAAGGTCTAGGGTTTATCAAGGTTCTTCCAAAGAAAGGTAAGGCTCAAAGGGTGTTCAAGAGAGTTTCACATGCTCACAGGTAGATCACAAAAATAGGTATATGTCAAATTAGCTCACACTCTTTAAAATTTCCTAAGATCATCTCAAGAGTAAACCTTTCTAAATCAATCAAACTAACAGGGCAAATTCTAGGTTTATTCATGCAAGGTTCAAAGTAAGCTAATCACACAAGGCATCGATACTTCAGTCAAACAAGACTAGACACGTTCGCTAGCGTGCAACGGTCCTCACAATAAAATCAATACGATAAATGGCTAGTCACAACGAGATGCAAAGATTTCTCATATTGTCTATGTAACTTCATTTGGCCTCGTCATAGCCATGCATTCATGTTTGTTCAATTGAGAGAACTATTCAAGACATCGGTATTGATCGAAATCGAGACTCAAATTTTTATTTTTATTTTTTTGCAAAAGAACAGCCACTTTCAACAAAAGAGGTGGCGAAATTTTCTCAAAAGGATCAAAATTATTTTCAATTAGAACAACAGGAGCCATGTGTTCAAAAATCCACAAAAAGAAACAGTATTACAGTTTAGAGCAACCCAAATGACCTAATTTTATGAGCAAAAACAACAAAGTATTCACAGAAACAAAAAGGTAAGCCTCACCCCACCCAATGAAAGAGCGTTTTACCTCAAATGCAAGTAAACAAAAATATACCAACAAGTAAGATAGGAAAAGACAACGCGAAAGAGGTAAGTAAGGAAGGGTATTGTCTATGCAGTCTCTCTATCTTTCGGGGCCTGAATATGGGCATCGGTACTTGGTATATCTATTTGGTCGCGTGTCTCTGTCTTGGGAGTAGCCTCAGACATACTAGCAATGCCAGATCCACTGGGAGCTGTTGTGGACGGCTCAAATGGCACGGTTTGGGTTGCGAACTGCACAACCATCTCTAAGATATTCGGCAAGTCTCTTAATATAATGTCCTCTTGGCTCTCGCTCAGCACCTTATCGTGCACTGCTACCTGCTCTTCGTCGGTCTCAGTCTCTGACTCTGCATGCCGTGCATCATCCTTTTGCACGTCTCCTGGAGTGGTCAGGGGAATCCCATAGGTTTCAGGGATATCTATGTTATTTGCTCCTCGCATCAGTGTCGTGAAGTCGATGGCCTTCAGATTGGCTGCATCCTTCTTCAGCTCGGCTATTTAAACTTTTAGGGCTAAAACCTTGGGTGTCTCCCCCTGTCTGTTCTCACAAGCAATGACTTTAGCAATCAGTTCATCAACAGTGTTTCCTACAGGGGTTAATGCAGTCAAGATGGCTCTGTCAATCATCTCTAGAATGGATCTCTCTAATCGTGTCGCCCTAACATCTGCGGAGTAGGCTAGCCGTCCCATTTTTAGGATCATGGCCTGAGTCATCCTGGAAGGCTGGGCAGATGATGAAACACTTGGGGCCTGTTAGGAAGAGGATGGAGGATCGGGTTTACCTGATGGTTCAGAGGCCGGAGTATGCGAAGGTGTTTCTGCTAGTAATGCATCAACATGGACCTCTGGAGATGTATCTATAGGGGCAGCCCTCCTCCTGTCAATCTCCTCTTGTGGGAACTCGGCCTGTATACGCCGGATGTCGGTGGAGGAAGATGGGGTAACCTCAACATCCCTGGTACTGTCACGTGGTACTCCAGCTTACCAGCATAGCTCAGTGATCAGTACTTGAAATGGCAGAGGCGTCTGTGTCTTCTTGGCCCTCACCGCCATGTCCTGTGAAACCAACATTTCCAGGTCGATCTGCCTCATGAACATGATATAACCAAGGCAAGCCGTCTTTGGATGAGACAGAATGGACTCGTTCTGGGATGGCATGATAGTATTGCTGATGAACCCAAACCAATACCGAGAGGCGGTGTTCATATCCCTCTTCTCAATAGGGACTCCCGTGTCCATCCACCTCGGGGTGGTGCCAGAGATCATCGGAGCTAACCATCCCTTCAAATCTTCAAGAGATGGGGCAATAGGCAAATCATGGTAAGGATATACCGAGTGCAACGGTCTTCCCAATACAACATTTATGTGTTCTCTGTGACACTCTACTTACTTGCCTCTAACCATAACCGATTTCACTGGTCAAAAATCACTGGCCTTCTTTCTGCTTTTCGGGACCAACTCCCCATAGGCTAAGTAGAATTCTCGGACCCAGGAAGGTATTTAAGTACCCGATGGCCTCGTGAATTGCTCAAACTTGTGATACCTGAGCGTGTCAACTACCTCAGCATGCTTACCTTCCAGGCCTTCAACGGATAGCATTTTTTCTTCGAGAATGGTGCATAAACCATTTCCTTTCAATCTGTTTTACAATATCGGTGGAGGTGGAACTACGAGAAATGCAAGAGCCACTAGAGGTGGTCTTGGGGTTGGCACTGGTGCAGTAGTAGGCAAAGTGGTAGCTGAGGGGGTGCTGGTTGCTGTGGACTGAGATTTAGCATGGAGCGCTCTCTTTTGGTCAATCAGAGGCAGTTCATCCTCTGGTTCAACAAAATGTGTGGCTCCACAGCTACTCCTTTGTTTTCTATATGCTTTTTCCTTTTTCCTTTATTTCCCGGTGGGAGATCGTCCTTTCTTTTTTGTGAAGGATGTGATCCTCCTTCATTTATTGTAAAGCCCTTTGTTCATTTCTGAGGGGGCTCATTTAGGTTTGTGCGTACCATTTCTACAAAAGATCAAGGAGAAACTCAAATGCAAGTACAGAAAATTTATTGCAGATAGACTCACTAATCTGATCGGCGAGTCACCGAATCTCTTTGGTGAACCAAAATGAGCTCGCCGAAGGGATTGGCTTAACAATAAGGAGAAAATAGCGATAGGTAGGATAATTTGGCGAACTGCCGACTACTTTCGGTGAGCATGATGTGTCCGCCGAAAGTGACAGTGCAACAGGATTCCAGGGATGCAGATAAAGGGCGATTATAATACCTTTGGTGAGTCGCCAAGCGTTTTCGGCGCTCTCAGACATCTCGTCGAAAGTTACAAAATCAAACGCGAATCGAGGTGCCAAACCATCGGTGGGGTGGGGACATTAGGCAAACCACCGAGTCGTTCAGCATGCTCGATTTAACTCACCAATCGACCCAAGGTGCCTTTTTTCGACCCACCTTCTCAAATTCAATCCCGCAATCCCAAAATCAAATCAAAGCATGCACTCATGGAATTCAATCAAGACCCACACTACCCATCACTCTTGATATACTCAGACTTCCCCCAAATTAGTCGAATTTTGGCCATATGACGATGCCCGCTCATAAGATTGGTGTTACCCGTTCTATCATCAAGCAATTTTCATCATTTAGCTCACATATAGGCTACTAGACTTCACCCAATCAACCTAACAACTACCATACAATACCGTTATCGATATCAATTAATTCAAAGTGCAAACACTAAGGCAGTCAATCATTTAAACATTTTAGGCATAGTTTACGAATTGAAAACAGCATCGTAGCAACCTATTTCTATCAGAGAGGTCCATCACACGTCATCCTGATACTATAACTGCAAATGAGTGCAAAATTTTCAAAAATAAAATTGGGGTTTTAGAGACTCACCTTGTATGCCAATCAAATAGCTTTTTTTAATGCTAGGCAGCAAAGATATCCTAGTTCCGAGCAGCAATTGACAACTATAATACTAATTGAAGACACTAATTTTGAAAATACTAATATAGGGTGAATTTGCGAAGCATAAAAGCAAGGGAAAGTGAATGGTTTGAAATTTTTGAAGTCTTTGGCAATATATTAACCGTCCAGTTCCTAGTCTTTCGGCGACGTTAGTCATGTCGCCGATCATATTGGCGATACGCCGAATGTATTCTTATCTCGTCGAGTTTTATAGGACATCCCTTATCTTAGGGTCCCAATGGCGGATCATATCGAATTCGCCGATTCGCCAACTAGGTCTTCAGTTCGCCACATTGCAAAAAATTTATGTTTATTTTTATTTTTTCAATTCTTCCCTCATTTGCATGCACCACTAACACACGAATTATTCAAACAAAACAATTTAAAGAAATAAAGCCTTAGGTTGCCTCCCAAGAAGCGCCTTATTTAACGTCATGGCTCGACACAAGTCCTTACATAATCTTGCATATTGGGATTGACCCTAGCATTATCAGGCAACCCCAATAGGTCATTCGAGTCGAGGGGAGGTACTGCAAAACATAAGAGCAACCTAATCAACAGGATCGATCTAGAGTGAGAGCCAACCATTTGGTTTAATGCTTAAACATTCTCATGTATCGCGTTTATCACCCGGTCCTGTTCATTGACCTTTTGGAGAATTATTTGCAGCATATCATTAACACGGTTGTGTCCATTTCCTCTAGACTTCCTCCGCTCATGAGGAGGTATGTACTTTCCCAAACTTGTGCACTGGTTTTCAACCTCTAAGACTTTGGTGGCCAAGTTGTAGCTGAGTTACCAGCACAGTTAATATGAAGTCGCCCTCGACTCCTTGATTCGACTCAGCTAACTTGGCACCACTTCTTTCAGCCATTTTCAGGAGGCCTGCATAAAATCAAAGCTTAAAGAAAAACAAAACTACGAGTAAAGTTAGTAAGCTACAACTAAGAGAAACAAAAATTTTGATTAACTAAAAACTCTAAAATAACACCACTCCCCAGCAGCGGCGCCATTTTGATGCTTATCGTGACCAATGACACTGACCTACGGTATGAGTGTCTACGATCGTCGATAATATAGTAACCCAACCAAGGGTTGGGGTCCCGTCCTAAGGGAGCGGTTTTGAGAATTAATAACCAATTAGAATTTCATTCAACTTAGTCGTAGTTAAAGACATTTGTGATAAAAGACATTGTAAAAAAGGGGGCGACACAAAAGTGTCAAATATTAAAAGAGGGTTTTGAAACAAATATTAAAACAGCAAAATAAACAAGAAAATCAAGTATGGGGATAGGTTCTTAGGATGTGACCGCAATACAAGTTGAGATAAATTGTTGGGTACATGCTTTTGATAGGAAATTTGCAAAAAATAGTGATTAGGCTAAGGTTTAAATGAAAATAAGTTCCATCTCGGGCAACTTACCCTGTTTCAAATGCATTCCTCTTGGACACCCATTTTCCGCATGAAGAACAGCCTACACCTTACCCCACTCACTCTCTCGACCTGAGTGGCAGGATATGGGACTAGGGTTCGTCCTCTCGGGCTGAACCTCATGTCGACCCACTCCTTAGGCCACCAGTCTAGTGGTTTTGGTTTCGCGACCTTCCTCTCGGGCAAGTCGAAAACACATAGGTGGATTTGTATTTGCAACTATAAACCCTTAGATTAAACCACAACCACTAGGTGAAATCACCATTAAAATACATCTAACCTATCAGCAAGAAAGACCCAACAAGAATATCAACCCATATTTGCTAAATCATACCCCAAGAATAGGGGTTTTTAGACACACATCAAGAAATAAGAAGTTATACCTAACATGACAATGAAATCAACTTGGTATAAGAAATTAAACCTTAAATTAAGCAAAGGAAAATGAAGAGAGAAGACTCACTTCCAACCTTGGGGAAGAAAAACTCCTTTCTTCAAGTCTCCACAAAACCCTCTCCAAACTTGAGAAAAAATATCCACTAAAGTATGTTCTGAAGTGAAAATAATAATAATAATTGTTCCACTCCAAAATTCTCCAAAATCTCCTCAAGACTACAATTCTAACTAGTATTTATAGTTTTCACAGATTGTGCTGCGGAGGATTGTTTGGCTACATTAGTCGAGATCGCCGATGAACTCGATGATTCGCCTTTTGGTCAGCTCAATGCCTTCAGTGTCTTGCCTTTAGCATCCTCACATTCTGGATCATTGGGTGGTACTGTACTTCCTAGTGGAACTGATCGGTGACTCGCCGACTGCTCCTTTCCTCGCCGTTTGATCCACTTCCTTCAAGGTTTCACGTACTGCAACAAAGGGTAGTTCATGTCGTTTCGGCAAGTCACTAAGTTAAACTCGGCGATCCGCAGGATTCCATTTCTTGTTCTTTTCAAGCCTATTTGCTCCATTTTGCGCCTAAGTGTCCATGCTTCCACTAAAATATCAAATACCTGAAACTTCAGCATTTTAATCAGGTATTGAAATAAAACAAGCATTCAAGGACACTATTTCCATTAAAATAAAGCCCTATATGAGTCCAATTTGTGAACTCATCAGTACACCAATTGGCCTTTTCACGGTTAGATCGGCAATAAGTAACCGCATCGTAGTAGGCTTTGGATCCCCTAGACCCAACTTCTTATAAATAGATAATGGCATGAGGTTGATGTTGGCACCAAGATCACACAATGCCTTAGCAAAATGTAAAAACCCTATAGTACATGGAATCGTGAAAGCACCAGGACTTTCCTTCTTCTGCATAAGAGATCTTGTAGCAATAGCGCTACAATGTTGCAATCTATCAACATCTTCAAAACTCAGAGACCTTTTCTTTGTCACCATATCTTTCATAAACTTCGCATACCCAGGCATTTGGTCCAAATCTTCTATCAACTGAACGTTGATGAAAAACTGTTTCAACATAGTTATAAACCGGCGATATTTACCATCTTCAGTCTTCTTCACTAACCTCTGCGGAAAAGGTGGTGGAGGTCTAGGTATGGGGACCACTTTCTGAGATATATCTGTTTCTTTCTCTGTCGCATTCTCAGACTCTTCTCTAACCTCTACCACATCATCTTCTTTTCTAATCTCAACATCCACCACAGATGGCATATTTGCTTACCCCCTCGAGTAGTAACTTCCATACAATGGCCAACATTCTTTGGATTTTAAATGGTGTTACTAGGAAGAGTGCCAGGTTGACGTGGGTTCACTTTAGTAGGCAACTGAGTCATCTGTTGCTCTAGATGCTTTATTGACACTGCATGGGCATCAACTTTTTTACCAATACCAAACAAGTCGTTTCTCATCTCCTTCAAATTCTCATCAGTTGCATCAAACCTTCTCATTATCTTTTACATCATATCTTCAATACGCGCCATATTGCCTCTAGCTTCCCTAGTACCAGATTCCTGATTTTGAGGGGGCACATAAGGTCCAACCCGATCGTTTCTGTTGCCGTAGTTGTTCCGATTATAGTTGTTGTCGCGATTGAAGTTCCCATCCCAAACATATTGACCCTCTCGGTTGTAATTGCCATAGTTCCGACCTTGGTTTCCTTGACCTTGGAGCCAATTATCCATGTTGGATCCTTAGGCATTTGGTCGGAAACCTCCCGTCTGATCATTTACCGCATAAGCATCCTCTTCAGAATAACACTCTTCAACTGGTAGTGGAGTTCTAGTCAAGTAATTCATAGCATTTACCTTTTCCGGACATCCGCTCACATGCTTCAATACCAACCCTTACTCGGTCCTCATCTGAGCCATCTCCTCACGAATCTCATCTGCTGACTGGCTGTTTCTAGTATGAACGGCAAATGTGTTTCTTCCAGTATCCAACCTCCTAGTGCTTCATGTTATATTGTTGCGAGAGATCTTCTCCCATTTTTCTACAATCTGAGCGTATGTGCACTCACCATATCCTCCATCTATAGTATCAAGCACTGCTTTATTGTTTTCATCCTGTCATCGATAGAAATATGTCTTCAGCGAGTCATCATCAATACGTTGATTCAGAACACCTCTTACAAAAGCTGTGAATATGTCCCAAGAGCTACTCATAGACTCTCTAGGTAATGCCACAAAATTATTGACCTTATCTTTGTGATTGAGCCTCTTGGACACTGGATAATATATTTCTAACAACATATCCTTAAGTTGGTCCCATGTATAGATTAAGTTATTAGAGAGCTTAGTGAACCATACAGCAGCATCGCCTGTCAATGATAGAGGGAGCACTAGCAATCTGATAACATCTATATCCAAGTCTAGTCGACCTACATAGCTTTTGCAAACCACCCTCTATGTGAGCATGTGGGTCCTCCAATGGCGACCCCGAGAACAAGACCCTCGTTGTAAGCATCTGCATCAAGCTATTGGTCACTACAAATATGTGCCCCGGAGGCAAAGGGGGTAGGACAAGAGGTCCATCTGAGTCAACAATGTCTACCTCTCCCAATTGATTTTCAACTAGAACCTGGTTGTCTCCACCAACTACCCTCGGAGGTTGCAACTCAACTTCATCACCTAGGTTTCCTCCGATAGGATTAACTTGAACTCCTTATTGTTCATTCTTCTCAAATTTCGGTTCAACTCTGGATCGTAAGGAGTAAGTGGTTCACCTTGTCTCTGTGTACTTGTCATACACAGGAGTCAGAACCTAAAAGAGACAAAAACAAAAAGAAAAGGTAAAATTAGGAAATATTTGACCAAAGTTCAATAATGTAGTTAAAATTAATCTAAAAGCCAATTTCCCCGGCAGCGGCGCCAAAATTTGATACGCTCAAATTACACCTCCCAAAAGAAGCATAAGCAATCGTTATCAAGTAAAGAACCAACTTGTAGGTTAGGGTCGATCCCACGAGGAAAATGGTTTAGAGTTCACTTTAACCAACAATTATATTCGTTTAGTCAAATTACTTCCAGAAACAAGTAACTAAAAGGGGGGGGGGGGGATTTTGTGAAACAATTTGTAAGAATTCAGTAAGTAATCAGTAAACAAATGTCAATTTCGGTTGTTACCAACATGAGAGAATTAACTAGGGTATACGTGTTCCTCACAAGCTCATAACGCAGTAATCCTAGTACTAGCAATCCTCTCCTAGTGTACTACATGAAAAGTAATAAGTTAGGTATCTCTAAATTCTTGGCCCGGCATCTAGAGAATTTCACCCTGAACCTTGGTCCGGCTACGTATGTATAATTTACTAACCTTTACTTTTACCTCTTATTAGACATCACATCGATGTTTGGCTTAGTTATTACTTCGCACCAAATCGACACTAGACTATTAGATAGTATCATATTAAATCTATGTTGATAATTCTTTTCTTATTGATTACCTTCTTGGTCCGGCAAGTAGCAACAAGGCAAGTTCTAACGCGTGCACTCGTTAAAAAGACTTCTAAACCAAAGAATTATCAATGCATGCAACAACACTATACAAGAATTGCTTAGTTACTATTCATACTTTGTTAATCGCTCATGGTTCTCATAACCTTAGTTGTTGAGTTTAGTTACCCATAATCATATGAACACAATTCACTGTGTTCGATGAAAGAATTATGAACTTACGTAAGAAGAATAATAAACCCATAAATTCAACTAGAATTGCATCACTAAAATCTTCAAAACAAACTTAGGAAATTAGGAATTGCTAAAGTTGCAAGTTAATCTCCCACATCAAGAACTAGAATAAAAGTAATAAAGTCTAACCCCAAAAAACGAGGTTTACATGCCCTATTTATAGAAAAAAAGTCCTAAATTAAAAGGGAAACAAAATAAGGAAAGTTTGTTTAGGCATGTGTCTTCATTCCACGAGACTGACTCACGGACCGTCAATTGATCTACGGCCCGTGAGTCCCTTTCGTCAGCCAGGGCTTATAAAATATTTCATCTTCACAAAAATCAGCTTCTCTGAAGCAAACAATGGAACTCCAGTACAGATCGTAGATCGATCTACGGTCCGTCAATCCCTTTCCATAGCTCCACACTTAGAATCTTCAATCGTCAGGTACTGGAGCCTTCGCAGTATCATTCTACGGATTAGCAGTACGGTTCGTAGATCAATCTACGAACCGTCAATAGCCACCGTGGTTCCGCACTTGGTTAGATATCCCTGAGTTGTTTTCCATGCCTTGCCTACTGATCGACGGTCACCATCTACGGAGCGTCAATGGACCTACGGTCCGTAGATCACCTCCGTAGATGTCGTTTTCTGCATTTCTTTCAGCTATCTCTTTACTTCCGCGCCTAAACATCGTTCCTGCAAAACATGATAAAAACACATAAAAACCAATACATAAAGGCCCTAGACACATACAACTCTTAAGTGAAATGTATTAAAAATATCGTAAACTCACGGTATATTAGTTATTAAAAGGGTATTTTTTACCCAATAGTATGACGGGAAGGGTACTTTTTAGCTGGAATATAGTTTAACGGTAAATATGAGCTATTTCGAATAGTTTAGGGGTATTTTGAGCCTTTTCCGCATTAGATATCATCAAACAAAATTGGATGTATATATTGTTGCTTCTTATTGCTTAGTTGATCCATGATTTATGTTTCATCTTTCATTTGTTTCGAGAAGTGATCTATTGATCAATTCCAATGTTTTCTTTTTCTCTAGATTTTTTTTCAACCAAGATGTACATATACTACTGTTCATGGATTAAAAAAAATGTGCCTAAACAAACTCGATTAATTGTCTCTGTCATACTATGAATCTTTTCCTTTTTGCGTATTACATCCATTCCTTTGACATAATCCACTAATTTATAGAAGCTACACTCCTAGAACATGTTATTTTTATTCATAACCTAAATAGTCGTTCTTTCAGATGATGTCATAATTTAAATAGTCATTCATTCAGAGGATATCACATGCGCATGCCTATATAGAAAGATAATGATCAGAATTTTAAAAATAAATTTGTTTCAATGAACTAAAAACATTACTTAAATACTCATTCTAATCGTGTCATTTTTCAGGACGCAGGAGTACTTGGCCCTAGAAATCCTATAAGGGAAGGCCATTGCAATTTATTACTTCTTTAAAAGTGTGTTATGTCAATATTAGACATGTCAAGACCCGAGCCTACACCCTGGATGTGGCCGGAACTTAAGAACCATTGATGGCCCCCAAACGAACCCTCATCCCGGCTGACTACAAGGAGAAAAATTACTCAAGTAAAATGGGAACTCCAAATGCATAAATAAACTTAAAAAAACTCAATTTGAACACAAGTCCAATAGATATATGGAACAATTAACAAGTTATAATTAACTGTCTCATGACCTCAAAACATCTCAACAACAAAAGATACAATGAGAGACTCCTCGACTTTAAACTATCTATGAAGCCTCTACTATTATAGAAGGATATCAGGAAAAGACCCATAATATCTCAAAACTACTAACCGTAAGGTAAAGGTGAAGTCCTCCTGAATACAAGAAGGCTCACCAAAGTTGACTGGAAGGTGAAATGATCTCAATGAAACGCCTGTTGATGATCCTGAGCACCTATATTTGCATCATAAAATGATGCAGGTCGAATGACATCAATACATTGAATGCACGAGTATGTAAGGGGAGAACTTAAAGCAATAGCTAAATGAACTGACAAGGCTGGAAGAAAACTCACCTCAACTCAACTTAATACAAAGCAACAATGATAGATGCAATATTTAAAACATTATGAAACAAAAAATAAAACTTAATGTTGTATAAAAATACGATAAAATACTCTTTACTCTTATTTGGAAGATTCTCTAATCGACAACCATTACTATGAGCTACGTGATAATACAATCTCGCCCACGCTGCCAGAACTATCTTATACCTTATCGGGGTATAGAACACCTCAACTAAATGGATCCACTAAGTTGTGCCCGAAGGAACATAGGATTAATCTAAAAAGTGTGATCTTGTACCCATGTTGGCATACATGGTTTATGAGGAATGTGAGTTGTCTGAACTCATATCTATGTCGATGCTCAATACTACTCCCAATAATATATATACTCATTCTCAATGTTTACAAAAGCATATTGTTCCTCTAGTTTGAGATAATTGCTCAAAATAACCACTTAAAAGAGGTAAATGCTCTTGGGGGTTCATGCGGAATTATGGACATGAATGACTCAACTCAGGGATCTTAATAGCAATATGGAAAATCAGTACTCAGAATTCTAGGACTTGGAACTCAAAACTCAACGATACGACTTCTGCCAAGAATACTCAATTCATAGATTTCATGCGGAATTATGGGCATGAAAAACTAAACTCAAGGATGTCAATAACAATGTAGACTCATGAATACAACTCTTCTCATTCTCATAATCTTTTACTCAAGACTTAGTTCAAGTCTATGGTTGATTTCAAAAGTATCCTCAAATTTTACTCAAAGACCCTCTTGAACTTTCCTCTTAATATCTCTTCAATTTGAAATGTAATTTAACAGATATGATTAGGATATGTAGGATCTTTCAATTATTAATGAAGACCTTAAGAGTTAAAATCAAGGAAAAAACGAATACATGATTAAAAGAAACACATACGGGACGAAGAAAAAGGGCAGGCGACCCAAGCACATCAGTGGCACATCGTGCCCGCCCCAAAAGTACTGGCAGTACTTTGGGATGCATTGCTGGCGCAGGGCGCCATCTCTCCTAGTGCTATGGGGGCGCATTGCCCCAGCTCGGACCCAAAAATCCGACGAATTTTCTTGTTCAATTTCGGGTCCCAACTCATCTAGAATCGATTGGTTTCTTTCAAACTCTCTTTGTTCATATAACCAACATATCTTAATAAAATCTCACTCAAATTATATCAAGAAACACCACTCATTCTCTAGACCCTCACCTCAAGAACTCGAAATATCGATTGATAAATAATGAGGTTAAAACTCAAGAACAACTCAAGAATCTTTACATAAACGATTTCATGAATGAATTAATGGAAGAAATACATGATTGGGGTGAGGAAGAACAAGAACATCACTTTGGGAAGCCTTACATACCTGGAAAGAACGATTAAGCAAATTTCTTCAACTCTTGAATGAATGCTTGAAAGACCTCTTTTCCATTTAAAACCCTAAGTGGTTTGAACGTGAATGGGTACTTTAGAATCTGATCATACCCTTAGTTGGGTTAGGATAAACGAGTTAAGACAAATGGGGAAAAGGAAAAGACCAAAATACTTTTTTTCTCAAACGGATGAAATGCCTTAACTAGAGAGGCTTCACTCAAACGGGCATAATGTTTTACTCGGAGCTCGGAATTCAAAAAACTTGGCGGCATTGGAAAGAGGACTCAAAGGCCTTTGATTTGATAGCATATATGACACCTGATTCTTTATGTTCTAAAATATATGTTAGATTGAAGTTAACCCTAGGAAAATCTGTTAGTGAAACTCAATCCGAAAAGAAAGTTTTCAACTCAACTTTGTGCTAGGGAAATCTAGTGACCTTAACATCTAAGAAAATTTAGAATCACTCGGTACAAATCTTATTCACCATAAAGATTGACTCGAGTCTTAACTTAGAAATTTTTGGGATGTTACAAGACAAGTAAAATGGACAGAAGGAGTAATTCTCAAACTGGTTTAAGGCCACTTTATTTAACTTGTAAAGCCCAAAAAAAAAAAAGGAAAAATAATTATGGATACAAGGTTGAGAGAAATCAAATTATAAAAAGAACAATAATTGTGGTAATGTGACGCTCCAACTTAACATTAGAAGTCCCACATCGGTAAAAATATAGGAGAGATGTTGTGTATATAAGTAAACAGACCTTACCAATTAATGAACCATTTTTAAGCCGTGCGGTCCTAGGCCCAAGGCAGAAAATATTACTAGTGGACTGGGCCGTTACAAATGGAAACAGAGTCACTCATGTGTCAGCTATGTCAATATGGGCCTCAGTTTAGGAAAATCCTAGTAAGAAGGGACAAACAAATGGTATCAGATCCACTCATGTGTTAGACTTGTCGACGTGGGGTTAGATTTAAATTGAGTTTTGGCAAATTCTAGTAAGATGGGGCTGTAACACCCCAAAAAAATATAAGTTAGGATCCGAACCATTCTTCATTTGTGAATAAGGTTTTATCAGGTGATTCTTAAATTGTCCATTTACGTAAAGGTAAATTATTTAACATGTGAATGATTTTGGATATCAATTAAGGTCACTAGAATCTCCTACACAAAGTTGTGTTGAAAGTTTCCTTACCGATTAAGTTTTAATGTAAGACTCTAATTGGGTCAACTTCAAACGACCATATCTATTAGGATATAAAGAGTTACGTGGCCCATAACCTATCAAATTAAAAGTATTTGAAGTTTCTTTCCAACGCCACTAATTTTGAGTCAATCTATGTTTCGAGAAGAAAATTATGACAATTTTAGTAACCTGATACAGTATAGTGACGAATTAGCCAACAAAAAAACATTTAAAAAGGGCATTTTTGTCTTTTTACCTCTAAGAAAACACTAAACAAATTTCTAGAATAATTAAATACCCAAAACAATCAGATTTTCATCTCTTAACACATCATTATCTTCTCTCTCAAACCCTAAGGCAAAACCATAAGGAAAAATCATAGTAGAAGACTTCATTCAAGATTCTTTCCTTATTTTTCAAATTCTTCTTCAAGGTAAGTCTTTCTCCAAGAATTTCATTCTTTCCAACTCAAATGCCTCCATACAATTATCAATCACTAATGAAAATCATAATTCTTGGCCATGGATATTTAAGAAACTAATTCAAGAATCTCAAGAAAAGTTTTCTTAATTGTTTACCTTTAAGCTAGGGTTTCAAGGCTTCTAATTAAGTTCTTATTCAAGATATTTCAAGAACCTTATACTTCCAAGTACGTAATACTATCATAATGTTGGACTAGTTCATCCTCAGGCCCTACATCTACTTTCAAGTAAAAGAGTATTCTAGGTTTTTATCCCTAGATTTGACTATTCTTGAGATGAGTTAATTTTTAGTTCTTGAGTTGCTGATTCTTTGAAAT
>JAJOOH010071969.1:0-31581 GCA_029582605.1 Solanum gracilifrons
TGTGTCCATCATATTTGTTTCGTTATGAAAACTATATGAATTATATATTAATTCTTGTCTCTCTTCCTCTTTTTTATTTCTTAGAGTAATTATAGAGACTATTTTTCTTTTTAGATCTTCGTCAAAACTTTTTATTACATGTAGTATCGTTACTAAGATTTCTTGTTCTATATACCAAAAAAGTTTTACTAGATTTTTATCTAGTACCATATTTAGTTTAGTAACATGGCTCTGATACCAATATTTTGTTACTGTATGCTGTATAATACAGGGTTGCGGATTATTAAGCAGTTAATATTCTGCTTTTACTTAGTATTGTAAGAGCATTTTTATATTCAAAATACTCTTGAATTCTGAACATTTTCATATCGTGTATCGAAAACATTAATGCATCATATTGATGACTAGTATTTCGATAAACTTGTTCCATTTCTGAGATTGCTCTGTCCATATGAAATAAATTCCTTTATAGCTTTATGACGTAAGTGCTTACGTCATTTTGTTTGTCTTCTTTATCATACTACATCAACTATGATCATGATCTAGCATCTTGCATGCTAATTTCCACGTTTAAAGAAAAACTACAGAAATCTCAAAAATCTACAAAAATCTTATGGAGAAAATCCATTAGAAAAATGAGAGCAAAATCATGAAAGAGCAATTTTAACTTTAAAAGACCCCAGCATTATCATTAAAGTCAAACCTATGCTCTACAATGAAGACGATAAAATTGAATTTAAAATTCAAATTAAAGAATTACTCAACTTAAAATTAATAAGAATCAGTAAAAGTCCTCATAGTAGCCCAGCATTTATGGTAAGAAATCATGCTGAAATCAAAAGAGGAAAAGCTCGCATGGTAATAAACTAGAAAGAACTGAACAAAAACTGCATATTTGATGGATACTTTATCCCAAATAAAAATAATCTAATCAACCTTGCTAAAGGAAAAACATATTTTTCAAAATTTGACTGTAAAAGTGGATTTTGGCAGATAAAATTAGCAGAAAATTCAATACAGTTAACTGCTTTCAATACTCCTAATAGACATTATAAGTGGTTAGTCATGTCTTTTGGACTAAAAAATACACCACAAATATTTCAAAGGAAAATGGATAAAATATTCTCTGAAAAAGAATTTCTAATAGTCTATATAGATGACATACTAATATGTTCAAAAACATATGAAGAACATTTAAAAAATCTGAAAGAGTTTTCGAAAATTTGCTTAAAAAATGGAATTGTGTTAAGTCAGAAAAAAGCTGACATTAATAAAAATGAAATAGAATTCTTAGGAATGATTATTTCGAAAAATGAAATTGAACTCCAATCACACATTTCGAAAAAGATTGTAGAATTTTCTGACAAATTAACAACAAAACAAGAAATTCAAAAATTTCTAGGTTGTCTAAATTATGCAGGAGAATTCATTCCAGATTTAGCTAAAAAACGGAATATTCTACAAAAATTAATAAGGAAATCCAATAGATTAGGATGGACTGAAGAACACACCCAGTGTGTAAAAGGCCTAAAAGAAGAATGTGGTAAATTGTCAAAACTTAGGCTACCAGAAGACAGCGACAATTTTGTTTTACAAACAGATGCATCTGACTATCATTGGGGAGTATTATTGCAAACCGATTTAAACGAAATATGCAGGTACACTAGTGGTACATTCAATAATGCAGAAACAAGGTATTCTACAAACGAAAAGGAATTGTTAGCCATTGTTAGAGGAATTAGAAAATTTTCTGCTTTCCTTCTACCAAAACAATTCGTTATTAGATCTGATAATACGCAAGTATCAGGACTAATTTTTAACAAGCTTCCTTCTGAACCGCAATACAGGAGACTGCATCGATGACAAGTACTGTTATCCTTTTATTCGTTTTCAATAGAATATATTAAAGGAAATGACAATTTTCTTGCAGATTTCATTTCTAGAAACGTCCAATATGGACAATCAAACGAAAATCCTGGTGAACAGGATATATGAAAAAATGAAGACAGTGGAAGAGTCCATTGATGAAAAAAGCCAAAAGCTATTCAAAATCAGAGATGAGCTATCAAAGCTATCTGAACAATCTCGGATGTTACAATCTGAAATAAATCAGCTTAGTACTACTCAAGCTGAAAGCATGAGAGAATTTTTACTCTTATGTGAACATCTGGACACACGTCCATTACAGAATTCAAATCTGAAAGGGAATATCAATCCCAACAAAGTGGCAGGAGATGTCCCACTAGCACCCAGTGCCAAAAACATCTCAATGGTAAGCACGGATATGCCATGTTCCCATCAAAAGATGAGGAAAAAAGCCGAGCAAATGAAGCAACAAGCTCTTCATCAGCAAAAGCTGAAAAAATTACATCTGGAAAACCAGAAAACAAAACTAACTAAGTTCCGACAAGAACAAAAGTTTTTTCTTCTTTTCAGGTTGGAAAGCAACATCCAAAGGAAGAAGAATATTTAGATTTTACTAGATACATCTATAATCTCCCAGAAGAAAGTGGAGAAACATACGGTGTTTTAGGAACAACGAGTTTGTTTCCTAGAATATCAATTTTTCCTAATGGAATACCGGGCTTCACGGCTCAATTATTCGAATTTGGGTATTTAGATCGTGTATATACAAAACCTGATCTAAAAGAATTGTCCAAGTTACCGTCCAAATTGTTCGAGGCAATAAAAAACTTTGCTCAAGACAATGGAGTTTACTGCAGGTTTTATAGCATATCAATGGAGTGCCAAGATCTGCAAGCTTATTATCCTACCCTCAACTATATCTCAGTTGAAAAAATTAAAGATTTTAATGCTAAGGCCACTGGAGTTGACAAAAAACTCCCCCACCTTAATAAAAAATGGATCAAAACAAGAAGAGCGTTAGGGATAAAAGCCTTATATGCCATTCTTACAAGATTTTACAAAGAAGATTGTAGAGTCATCGATCAAGATCACGACTGGATTTTGATGACCAAAGGAAAAACTAAATCCAAAGAACTAAAAGAAAGGATACTCGACATAGAGCTCCACAGGCTAGGAGCAACAAAAGAAACGTGGAAATTAGTATGCAAGATGATAGATCATGATCATACTTGATGTAGTATGATAAAGAAGACAAACAAAATGACGTAAACACTTACGTCATAAAGCTATAAAGGAAAAAGAATCATTTTCCTTTTCATAAAGCAGGTCACATCATGTCGGCCAATCATCAAAAGAAGACATTCATCTTATCTGCAAAGAATCTTCAGCCAAGCAAAGGAAGGACTAGAAGATAATTATGAGAATTTTAGGGAAGTCCCTAGAATAACTTTCTGTTGTAATAAGTACCTCCTATTATCTATAAAAGGAAAGGAACTTCATACGAGAGAGGCAGACTACATTTTCCTAGAGAAAAACACTTTGAGAAAATTGTTAGGTACCTCTGAGAGTATGAGTTTGAGTGAGTAGTAACTTTTCCCGCAAGGGAAAAGTATTTCTAATTATATTGTAAGTATATATATGAGTGGTGTGTTTGTAAAAATTATAATATGAAATAAAAGGTTGGTTTATATACTTCTATTCTTCAACTCCATTAATAGTCTTAAGTGAAGGTTGCGATCTTCAGCCTTAAGGGAGGAACAGTAGCCAAGACTGAAGTCGATAGGGCAAAACACTGTTCATGGCCTAAAGGGAGAATTACTGCGGTAGTGATAAGAACTGTTCATCGATCAAAAAGAAGGAAGGTATACACGCAAACTTTTTATTCATGTTATCAGGTTTACAAAACATACTATATCATGTTATATGCACAATATAAAAGGAAATACTTAGTACCTATAGGGAATAAAAAATATGATATCGTATAAAATCAATGTTATTTGCATATCATGCCAAGGCATATTTCAAAAATATAATCTTGAATTAATTTTGTCATGAAAAATATTCAAAGACATTTTATTGCTATAAAAAAAAGAGCCTGGAAGCATAAAAAAGCTTTATTTCATATGGATAGAGCAATCTCAGAAATGGAACAAGTTTATCGAAATACTAGTCATCAATATGATGCATTAATTTTTTCGATACACGAAATGAAGATGTTCAGAATTCAAGAGTATTTTGAATATAAAAATGCTCTTACAATACTAAGTAAAAGCAGAATATTAACTGTTTAATAATCCGCAACCTGTATTATACAGCATACAACAACAAAATATTATATATATATATATATATATATATATATAAAGATAATTTTAAAAAAATAAGAACAATATAGATCTATCAAAAAGCATCACTAAATGTCTAAGGAGAAATGGCATTCAAGTGTTTATCTAAGCTTAACTTACACCAGTTGATGTACAAATTTTATAGGCTTTGCAAGTCCATTAATGGGTTAGATATGAAATTTCAGATATAATGCTACTGAGTTGACATACCTGGTTATGCAGCAGCCTAAGGAGAGGATCGACGATGAAGTCGACAAAATCATTCACAAGTTCTTCACTGCATCATTCACCAAAATCAGCGAATTATTAATCCCTTGGTTGGATTCAACCCACTTGTAATTAGATTTGAGTAAGGATTAACTGATAACTAGGATGAGAAGACACAAGATGATTTAAAATGAGAGATTAATCCATAGATCTACTAGCAAAGGTCAAATCTAAGCACAAAGACAAAACATCAATTGAGAGTTATAGAAGATACGATGTTAGGCAGCAAGAGGAGTTGAAGACAATCTCCATTTTCCCACTTTCCTTTTGCTATTTTTTCCACTTTCCTATTTCTTATCTGTAAAGGCTATGAAGTGGGCTCAAGAGGAGTTTAAGAGTTTTATTTTTTGAATTTAATTAATGTAAAAAATTAAAATTGACGGATTATCATTGGTTTTTTTATAAAAAAAGTAACAATTTCTTTTTAATAGTTTTCCTATATTTTTGCGTGAAAAATAACCGATGAAAATGCGTCGATTTTCTTTCCTAAAAAAATCAATGACAACACAATGAAGTCTATCGAGTTTCAACATTTTTTGTAGTGTTATTAATTAGCAATGAACATGAGTTTTTTTTACTCATATTTAGTTGAATGAAAAATTAGAAAGCTGATATTTGAGTTAGTCCAAGTAGACTAGATATGAAGAAAAAAAACATGTGATGTTATTTAAATTAACTAATTGTTTTTATAAAAAAACTAACACATTTTCACCGATTATTTTTTCACACATTAATGTACAGAAACTCTAAAAAAAATATATTTTTTAAAAGGCCAAACACATATACAGCCCCTCAAACTTGTCCTCATTTTTCATTTTGGCACTCCAACTTAGCCTTGTTCCATTTTAACCCTTAAACTCCATTTTTTCTGTACCATTTAAACACTTATACTAATTTTTATGTTCTTTAATTGCAATTTCTTATTTTAAAAAAATAGACGTGTGCCTATTAATTAAAAAAATTAAACATCCGCGAATGAACATAAAAATTTTCAAACAATAATATTATTTTTTGATATTTCTCTGTATTTTTGCCTGAAAATAAATTGACGAAAGTTCTTTGATTTTCTTTCTTAAACATTCAATTAAATTAAAAAACACTACTTATTTATTTTTTCTTATCATCTAGGTTATCTAAATTTAACGCAAATACTCACTTTTAATTTTTAATATAAATCAATACGAATAAAAACACCCATCTTCAAAAAGACTCAACTGGCTTTGTTAATAACACTATTAAAAAAGACTCTTGTTCATTGCTAATAACACTACTAAACAATGTTAAAACTCGACTGACTTTGTTAGGTTGTCGGTGATTTTAAAGAAAGAAAACCAACACAATTTCGTCGGTTATTTTTCACACAAAAATACATAACACTCTTAAAAAGAAATTATTATTTTTTAAAAAGAATTATTTTTTGTTAATTTTTATAATTTTAACTAAAATTAAATGACACATGTCGATTTAAAATAAGAAGTTGCAATTGAAGAATATATATAAAAATAGCATTTCGTGTCAAAATGGAACATAAAAAATGGAGTTCAAGGGTTAAAATGGAACAAGGTTAAGATAAAGTGCCAAAATGAAAAATGTGGACAAGTTAGAAGGGTTGTATATGTGTTTGGCCTTTTTAAAAAAAAGATGTTCATCAATTATTTTTTAACACAATAATGGCATGTGAAGTATACACATCCCACTTTGTTGATTCTTTGGGAAAAAGTGCCAAAATGGAACATAAAAATTGGAGTTGAAGGGTTAAAATGAAACAAGGTTGAGTTGAAGTGCCAAAATGAAATTTAGGGACAAGTTTAAGGGTCTGCATGTGTGTTTGGTCACTTATTAAACTACTGCCATCCCACTGCACATCATATCAAGGTCCCATAGCCAATACTTATTCATTAGTCCACTACTATAAATAAAACCCCTTAAAGTTGTCCGCATAATTCACTTAGACACCTCAACTAAGGCTAGCATCTATTGGACACTTTAATATTAACAAATATATATCTATTAGACACAAAATGACAATCAATACATAAAACCTTGTGCGTGTAATTCACACTTTGTAGCTTAAAATAGTTACGAATAAAGTTATGACACATGGCCTATGGCCTATTGCCCAATCTAACTATAAATAAGTATTGTTTTCAACCCTAAATAATTCAACCCCACCTACTAAAGCTTTTGCCCGTTCTCGACTCCTTTGGCAGATTACTTTTTGTTTTTCTTCTTATTATTCCTATAAATTATGGGGATTAAATCTATTGGTGAATAATCCATAGCTTAGAAAAATGATTTTTGAGATGCCTGTGAAAAATAAATCAATGTGAATCATTTTAAAATTAACGGCGATAAGAAATCGAGAATACTCAAATTAATTCTATGAAATTTTAAGATATCATTGTCAATAAGCTTAATTAACTTATATTTTAATTTGTGTGGTGGTGTCGGTTCAAAGTGGCCAGAAATATAGATGAACAGAGTCCGGCTAACTTTCTAAACTTCAATGCCTGAAAATCTTCTTTCTTATTGCAAAATCAAATTTAATTAGTAGATTCAGATTATATAAAGAATGAAAATAAATGAAATAACAAAGTTAAAAAAAAAACAGAGAGTATGGACGAAGAAGACGATGGCTGAAAAAGGCGGTGGGATTGATTTCTTGGGTTTACCAAGAAATTAATTTTAAATTAAAAAAATGATTTCAATTATTTTAATGCCAAATGTCAATAAAACAAAAAAAGGTACAAGTTCTTAGAAAATAAATAAAAATAAAATGATATTTGAAACATGTTCACGCGTCTAATATCAAGTAAGGTACAGTTAAGTTGCCACATCAGCGTTTTGTGTTTAATAGGTATATGTTTTGAACAATTTAAGTATTTAATAGGTACAGATCCTAGTTGAGGTGTCTAAGTGAATTATGCGGACAACTTTAAGGGGTCGTCGATGACTTTAGCCAATAATATAGCTTGAGGACCAAAATCATATATAGGCGCAATGTTGAGTGTGATGTGAAGCTTTTTCGTATAGCCCGCTCGATGTCTGGTATTTATATTAAAGTTTGATTAATTTGTTTTTTTGATAACTCACAAATTATATATAACTCGTTCGATGTCTGGTATCCACATTGAAGTGCAATTAATTTACTTTTTCGATAGCTCACAAATCATATATAGCTCGTTCAATGTTTGGTATCCATGTTGAAGTTCGATTAATTTGTTTTTTCCGATAGCTCACAAATCATATATAGCTCGTTATCTAGTATCCGTATTGAAGTTCGATTAATTTGCTTTTTCGATAGCTCACAAATTATATATAGCTCGTTGTCTTGTATCCACTATCAAACTAGATTTGCACCGCGTAGGGTTTATTCCGTCCGAAAACGCTCCATATCAATGATATTTTTATTTTTAGAGTTTAAAATCGAAACGTCTGATTAAGGAAGGAACAACTTTATCCATAGGCTTTATTTCTTGTTGTTTCTTCATCTTTCTGCCCTACCAATATATTGAAAATGAGAAGGTTAGGCTGTGGAGGACACTGAAATTTGCATTATTGTACATTGTACATTATATATATAACATTAAGACAAGTTAATTTTCTGTCCATGATACGTAATTAATACACTGACTCAGAAAATAATTTGATTAATTAGGTACATGTTCTTTTCAAATTATTATAAGGTTCTTCTTGCTTTCATTAATCCCTATCGTATACTCAAACAACAAGGTTTTAGATACCATGTGAAGCAAATCATCAACATAATTCATTAGTACTACATTTTATGTCTATTAATATCAATTAATGTTCTTAGTAAATGTTGATATTCAGAACTCAATAAACAAAAAAATTTGACACCACTTCTATTTTTAGAGCATGTTTAAGACGTATATAATTCAAGATATCCCTAGATGGATCCAAGGACATAAACCATGAAGAAATTATATACTCATTGGGTGTTTCGACTCTTTTTCTCGATGAAAATAACGTTTACTTGTAACTTTTCAATCTCGTCTTTGAAAAATAACTATTGTTACAGAGTTTCAAATTCTTAACAATATGGTGGAATTTTACCATTTTGAGATAATGGCTACATTTTAAATTACTAAGCATTGAAAAGTGGTAATTTGTGTATCTTATCCAATTTTCTTTGCAAGTTCTTAAAAGGTTAAATGTTGGATTCATGAAATTTTGGCAAAGAAATTTCATCTCATCTTTTTTTTTGTTCCCCACTAGAAAATCTCTAAAAATCATCAAGATTTGTGGCCAACAAACTAGTTGTTTCATTTTTATATAGACTGATGGTACCTTGTCATTTTTATATGCAGGGTAAGACTCCGTAAATTTACTTTTGTGGTTGGTTTGATTCTTCCTCAGACTCAGTGTATAACAGAAGCTTAGTATATCGGACTGTCTAGAGTGATGAAACCTTGTCATTTTTTTTATCTTTTTTACAAATAATTAATGAATGATATTTTTATTTTTAAGTTTCTGTTTTGCTTTATTCTTAGTGTGTACCTTATATTTAAACACCACTTTTGTTGGTGGAGGTACATCTTTATATGCCCATTTTCCCTGTCAAATTCTTTCAATTGCAATGGCCCTCTATATATGAGTACTTCTCAAAGTCACCTTTCTTCACTAAAGCAACATCTACAAGGTCAATATTGGAAGTACAAGTGAAATGGAAAAAGTGAAAACTGAATTACATGAATTATCAAACCCTATCTCTAATAATAAAAAACACATCTAAACTATTATTTTTTTTGCGAATTTTACAGTACTCAAATTATCATTTTTTTTCTATTTCTACATGAACTATCACGATTTAAATATTAAAACACAATCGAAACTTATTTAGACTATCAATTGTTCTCTTTTCCAACCTGAACTATTGCCACTTACTCAACTAGGTATGAAAAGAAAACAACTGATAGTTGAAATGTGAAATTCGTGAAAAAATGATAATTCAAATATATCGTTGACCTTATTTAATGAAAAAGAAAATAATTGTATTGCAAGTCTAATGTTGTTATATTGACGATCACATAGATCTATAAAAAAAAAGTGATGTGACCAATAATTTAATACCAAAACGTGTGTAGAATTGGAGAAGGAAGGTTCATATATATATTCTTCCCTTTTAGAAAAGTTTGGGCATGTAAAGAATCATGTCTGCATTTAATTATGGACTTTGCACTATTTAAGATGAGTGAATTGATACATCTTCAGAAAGCTAAATGCTTCATGGCCTGCACTTGCACTTATGCGCGTTACATCAACTATAGTCTATATCACTTTCGTTATCGTCTGAGATGAATTATACATATAAGATACATAAATCATATATATTTTTATATATTTAGTGACTGTTTTTACATTAAACAGTTGACATAAGTATTTAAAATATCTTTAAACTTGACATGGATTATAAGTTTCGTCCTCGGACTAATAACAGCTTTAAAAGCACCATTCTACTTATACTAACTGAACTTAAATACACCCCTAATCTTGCCACATGAGTGAAATATACCCCTAAATTATCGCTAAGTTTAGGAGTATTTTCGACACTTTTTTCGACTTTTTATTAAGAACTTTATTCTCCTATAAGAGTTTGAGACCACCTACTTTGTCATATTACAAATCAGATGTGTATTTAAGTTCAATATTTATTGTTTTTAAAACTATCAATAGTTCATGGGCAAAACTAATAATTAATATCAAGTTCAATAGTGTTCGCAATAGTCTTTTTAAATGAGTTTGATGGTGACTATTTAGATTGATTCTTTTACTTAAAACTCCAAAACAAGGACTAATAGATTTAAACTTTTATAAATGTGTTTCTTTAGTCAAAGAAGAAGCACTAGCTTTTTGGTAGAGTTGGCATAGGCAAAACCGTACAATATTCCCATCTAAATCATAGACTTAGAAGTCCATTAATGTTACCATTAAAAGATGAAACATTTGTCATTTGTTTGGAGTACAATTATTCTCATCACCAAATTATTTCTCACCGAAAGTACATTTATAAAAAAAAAAAAAAAAATTAAAATAAGTTGATTTTAGAAGTTAACACTTATAAAAAACTTGACCAAACAAATAAATAGTTAGTATTTTTCTAAATTTATTTATCAAACACAAATTACTTCTGATCTACTTTTTTTAAAAAACTAAAACATAAGTAGATTTTTTGAAGATTGGCCAAACAAAACAAAATAAATTCCTAATCTTGGACTTCCATCATTTTAGGTATATGAAAATGACCGTTATAGAGAGAAAAAAAAGAACACATTGCAAGGGGTTAGTTGATTAGGCCAACCCTATTTAAGGATGGAGATGGATATAATAATAACGATAAAAATTAAATAAAAAAGGCATTCTATAAAGATAAGTTAAAACTTAAAAGGTCTTTCGGAAACAACCTCTTTATCTTCACGAGATAATGGCAAGATCTGTATATATTTTAACCTCCCCATATCTCACTGGTCGAATTTCATTAGATATGTTATTATCATTATACTGCTTATTAATTTAGGATAAGTACGTTCTTGAACATTCAACTGCAGCAATAGTTCATGGTTTCCATGCTAAATTACAAATTACGTAATTACCGAAAACACTAATACTGATTAATTATATTTCAAAGTAAATGGATTAATACTTGATTAACACGTTGTTCTAAGCGATTTGCTTGATTAGGCCAAATGAAGCCAGTACGTTGTTGCTCGTAATGGGTCGCATTATACGAGGCGGATCCAAGATAATTAAGCTTTACGAGTTTATTCTTTAGAGCTATGCTCTTAGCATTGAACTCATGCAATACATGTTATTCTGAATATAACAAATCAATATCACCCTGATTAATGATTTCAACATAACTAATCCGATTTAATTCGAACATATACCTTCTCTTCACATCAAACTACTCCTAACACATATAACAAATCAATATTACCCTGATTAATGTTAGCCCATTCTTAATATAATGTTAGTTGAGGTGCAAGCTATATATGTGTTGGTTTTCCTTTGTTTGTTTGAATTGACCAAATTCTAACCATATCTTTCTTATTTCATGTCATAGATTTGCTGTCTTCATTCCTACCCCCAATCCAAGAAAGAAAGAAAAATTAAATAAATAAATACTATACTATCATTTCTTTTAGCATGCCTTAAAGTGATATTCGCACTTTGGCTTTAATATATATATATATATATATATATCAAGAATGAATCTATAGTTTTCACTTGAAGTAATTAATTTCCTCACTTTAATTTATATGGTGAAGAAAGTTGAATGAGCATGATGAGTGTCGATACTTTTTCCACCTTTGTAAAATGTGCTTTATTAATTTGAGATTTCCCCTTAATTAATTCATTTTGATGATATTATTCTATGATCAATTAAAGATAAGTAAAATCTATCAAACATCATTTTTCTTTGATTGAAGTTTCTCTATAGTATATACTATATGTTTAAGTGAAATGTATGAGAGAATTAAACAAGGAGAATTTTCTTTGATTTTATCTCACCCCAAGCCCTTAATTCATTCTTAATTAGAGTTTCAAATTTTGAAATAAAGTCATTTCTTATAAAGATTTTTTTTTTTTGAAATTTCATCCCGTGCTCAACTGTTCAGATTTGCATCAGAAAGTTCTATATTGGAGGTAAAACACTTTCTAACAAAGGCGACTTTGTATCGAGAGAATTCAAACCTGAAATCTCTAGTTAAGAATAAACGAGTACTTATCACTCCAACACAACGCATTATTATTGAATATAGAGAGCATCTTACTTGCGAATACCAATTGAATATCAGATGAGAAACAAAAAGCTCATTACAATTTACAACACATACTGGCATACATACAAAAGTGACTAGATTTGTTTTGAGCTTTAACCTTTTGTTCCAACTAGCTCATACGTGGATTCAAAAAAAATCTAATAAAATTTTGAAAAATATATAGTAGTAATATGATTTGACCTACTTGATAATGACAAGATGCATTGTAGTGGTTTTCAATACACAGCACCACAAAAAGAGCAGCTCATTAATAGCAAAAGAGTACAAAAAAGTGATAAAAATAAAATAAATGAAACTCATTGAAGGAAGATCATATCAATGTACTCTTTCATTGGTTCCAATTTTTACAGCTTACACTAAAAACAACACCTACTCTCTGGACATGTATAGGGGGGTGGGGTGTCATATAGTGGTCAGGTACAATGACTCAAATATTTTGTTTTGTACTATACCAAACATATTCGATGTGATTCACAAGTGAAATTTGAAAAGAATAGAATATAAGCAGATATTATTTCTATTCTGCATGGTGTGATATACAAATGGAATTTGAAAAGAGTAAAATGATACGTAAACGCTATCTCTATTTTATGTGGTATATTGTGTGATTGATAAGTGGAATTTGAATAAAATAAAGTATAGGCAGACGTTATTTCTATTTTGTGATAGATAAAAATATTTCTGATAGACCTCAAGTAAAAAAAAAAGTTTGAGAAATTAATATTTTGCTAATTTGCTTGAACTTAGCTAGATGGATCAATTTGTCATTCGTTACTAAGCGGAATTAAATATTGAAAAAATTATATAAATACACAATTTGAGATATCATAATTTCTAAAATTCCCTACTATTTAAAAAAAATACAAAAATTTCCTCTCGAATACATCCCTATCTCTTTCGGATACATCTATCCCTTCCTGGATACATTCTTATCAATGACGCAGTTAGAATTTTTATTAGGGGGGTTCAAAATTTGAAGAAGTAAACACCCGAACTAATAGAAGGGGGTTCAACATCTACTATATATACATAAAAAATAATTTTAACCATGTATAATTCCACCGAAGAGGGTTCGGATGAACCCCCTGAGCCTACGTTGGCTCCGCCCCTGATCCGTATCCTCTCTAGGATACATCCCTCTCATTAAGTAATGTATCATTTGCAATGTATCGGATAACTAAGAAATGTATCCCAGCGTAATGAAAAAATTGAGATTTTTGTAATTGAGAAAACTTCCGAATAGGATGTAATTAGCCCAGGTGTATCAAATCTTTGTACTCTATACAATTATATATATGATCCTCTAATTTTATAAAGGAAAAAAAGATCAAAATAAGATTATTTTACATAGGTCAAAGACAAATTTAAACCATTTCCCTTATATAATAAAGAAGAAGAAAATAAAGAAAAAGAAACTCCTTTTTTCCGGTAGACAGTAATGGTATAATTTTAGAGAAGATAGAATTTAAAAAAATGTAAAGATAGAGTATATTTGCAAACTAAATAGAAATCCAATAAAGTAAAGTAAAATTATGGGTGATAAAATTAAACCCAATTCATTCAAATCGTCCAACCTGTTTAAAATTGGGTGGGTTAATAACCCACCCATTTATTAGCTCGATCCATTTCAATCTATTAAAAATTGGGTTGATATATAATCCAAATTGACTCATAAAAAATCTTGTCAATTTTTTTTTTTTTAAAAAATATGTTGTGTATAACTCTAATAAAGAAAAAATAATTTTATAAGACACTAAAATAGTTTAAAAGAACAAATAAAATAATTAAGTTTAATAAAAATTGGATTGAGTTTTAACTTACAGTGTAACCCATTTTGACCCAAACAAATTTGGGTTGGACAGGATCATAACCCGTCCAAATTTCACCGAACCAGCACAGTTGTCACCCCTAAATTTACTTATTAAAAAAAGGGGAGAAGATAATTAATTTTAAATAAAAGAAAAGAAAAACACAAAAGTTAAGTTTTAGATTCCCCAAATCACCCCCGCAATCCCTAACCCCTTCATCACTGATCCCGTTTCTCTACGGTCGCCGCGATTCATATTTTCCGGCCAGCGAACTTCACAATTGTTCTCCGGCCGCCGCCGTCGCCATCTCCATTGGTATGCATATTTTTGGTACTATTGCGTATTTTGATTGGAAAATGATCGGGAAATTGAGTGTTTTAAATATGCGGTTTTTGTTTAATTTATTGTTAATCCAATTTATGGTTGTTTTTCATTTATATATAGAGTAGTGAATTCTCCTAAAGTTTCAGTTAAGTAATTGGATACCTTCAGAAACAGGAATGCAAAAACCTAATTTCTGATATCTGCCACATAGTAGCTCTTATTCTATTTACTTTTTTGATTTGATATGTAAGAATTCAAAAAGTAGTATAAGCTTTTATTCCAATAAACTTTAATCTTTAAGTTCATTTTGTGAACACCTATTTAGTATATGAAGTTAAGAAACAGAGGTAACTATTGTTCAGAAATCTATGTTACTCCGACTATCTCAAAATGTTGCTGCACTCGTGTTGGATTCTCCAAAAATGCACTACTTTTGAATATCTGATAGGCATGTCGATATTTTCAAAGAGTACAAGCAATATAGTTTGAAATTGAATCACGACTTGTCGTTTTGGAGTTGCTGAAAATCAAATGTTTGAACTAGGCACAATGACATTTTTCTTATTACTTGAATTTTGTTTGTTTTTTTCCTTAAAACCCAATGATTGTTACTTGTTAGATGTAACTTAAAAGAAGAAAAATGCTGATAAAAGTGATCATAGAAAATAGTGAAGACTAGAGTTCTTTATTGCATCATTTACCAATAGAAATGTATGCGGTAAAGGTAGAGATGCAATTGAAACTTACAAATCTGTTGAAGCACATAGAGTTTTTAGTATAACCGTAGTTACAGCCCACTGATTTAGAATTTTGAATATATCTATTACAGCCTGCGGATTTTGAAGCATAAGAGAAGAAGGGCCCTGGATTGACCATTCCAACAAGTTGTCCACGTAGCTTTCTGGGTTGCGAACTATAATTGACACATAAGGAAGCGTCTGCACTAGGCAGACTCCATGTGCAGATGATCTGTTACTTGTTAAGTCGAGGAATGAATGCTTGTTAAGGACTTGATTAGGTGATCTTCCATCGTAGGATTCCATGCTCGAGCTATTATCGGCTTGGCAAAGGACGAATTCGCTTCACTTTAAAGTAGGCGTGCAATGGAATTGAATGCTACCGTGTCCACAAAAAGGACAATAAACCCTAGGAAGACGGATATTGGAGGCAAACCCTTTATACTCATCATTTGTGGAAGCCTCGTTTACTACCATTGTGCCTATCGGAATTCTAGTCTCGTCTCTCTCATCTCAGACGTCTTTATTGTACTCCTTTGTTCCCTCGCCATTCTCGGACTCCTCTTTCGCCAGATGAACATCTCGGTACCTGTGGATCCTCTTGAGTGGCAGATCTCTCAGGACGCTGCCAACATGTTTTTTGCCTGCCTCGTCAATACTATCGGTGCTGCTGAGTCTGTTCTACGGGTTGCTGCTACTGGCCATGATAAGCGCTTGTTCCTTAAGGTTGTGGCTGCTCTGTATGTTCTATCATCTCTTGGAAGGATAGCATCGGGTGTTACCATTGCCTATGCTGGACTCTGCTTTCTTTGCCTTTACATGCTCGCTGAGAACTTGCAATTGATTAGCTCGAGGTATCCAAGGAGAAGAGACGGCACGAACACAGTTCAGGACGACTAAATTGATTTGATCCGGTTCAAAAAGGATGAAGGAAGGAGTCAATGCATTATTAACAGCTCTTGCTTCTAGTTATGCCAGGTTCATCGCGTGTTATTTGCCTTATTAATGTGATTTCTCTTTCCATTCATGTCTGCAGTCTTGTGATTTCCTTACATGTCCCTGTAATATATTCCCAGTCCTATGATCATTGTCTCCCCAGTTAAAGGATACATGATATAAGTTGTTAGCTCACTGTTAACAAAAGAAAAGAATACGCTTGTGATGTGAATTGAAAGATAAGTATTTTTTCTAAATTGTACTTTATTATGATACATACAAGCTTGGGATTTACAATCTCTCTGGATATTTTGGATTTCAATGGCCAAAAAGGCAAGCCACAAGAATGAAACTTAAGAATATAAGGATGACTTTGCATAGTAGATGCTTTACAAGGAGGAAAGAAGAATCTTGATTTCCAATAACATTGGTCCATACTTTTGGGTTTGTAGGAGAATCCTAGCCAGCTGTTCAAAGGTGTCAAATTTTGCTAAAGTAAGATACAGAGTCATTAGAGAATCATATTTGAAGATTGGTACTTGTACTAGGGTTGTCAAAATGAGCCCAAATATAGGTAACCTGTCCAATCTGTATCAGAACTTTATGGGTAGGGCGCAAGATAATTTGAATTAGGTTCAATCTCAACCAATTTTTAAAGAATCTTCAATTGAGTCTAATTTAATCTCCAATTTTAACCCGTTATAAAACTCTTTATTTGCATTAATGTAATGTATGTTCTCATATTTAAGGTATGAATTACTATCTAATTTATATCTTCTACGATTTATCTATCCATTTGTAATTTGTTTTTGTTATTTTTTTGAGTTGTAATTCAAATTTTGGTTATAAAAGTTAAATAATAATAATATATTAAAATTATTGTGATTAAGCGGGTAAAATTGGGCGAGTCATGACCCAACTTGATTTTAGCTCATTTGAGCCCAACCCATTTGAGCCAAAAGTAAACCTGGGCAGGTCATGATCCAACTCGATTTCTATTTCAACCTAGTTTAATATGGAAAAATTACCAAATACACAACTTATTTTTTCTCACTCTCTCATAATCTCAGATTCATTACCCCTTTTCTTCCCACTTCACGCTTAACTCTTCAAATTCACACCTAAAATCACGGCATGTATCAACGGTTACTTCCAACTCACTATTTTTGAATAATAATCGTATTATTCTAGATTTCTTCATCAATTTCAAGTTTTTAAGAAGGTAGAATAATTTCTTCATCATATTTTTGCTTTCAGTATTAGATTTTCTAATCAATTGTTTTAATTTTTTGATGTTCATTTAAAATATCTGGTACATATGGATTCTCATCCATCGTTTAGTATTGGTCATACCCAATCAGTTTCACAAACGAAAGATCTCATCCCTCGTGTTTTTTATTAGAATAATGATGATTTTCATGAAAATAGATCTAAACACTGCGACGATTCATTAATGATGAGGAAATTGCTAGAGGAGAATTTGAGGAAGTATGCATGTTCAAGTTTGAAATCCCTATTCTCTAACCCCCTCATTAATGATCTCAATACTATGAACAGATACATGAACTCATTGTTGGCTGTCTTGTGCATCCTTACATATGACTTAAGAGTTTGGATACACAGTATCTAACATATGGATGTATCTAGGCATCTGTCTATATCCATCTGTTGGTTTACCCCTTTAACATCTCTATTGCACGGTCTTTAGCACGTCATGCTTTTTTGATTCGTAATATCAACTCCATATGCAGCTTTAAAATTGTCAATTATGTCATTTGGAGTGTGAATTCTCTTATGATTAACCAATTTCGAAGCAGTGACACCACTAACAAAGGGTACCGTAGCTTAAACTTTGTTGAATATCCTTTCTTTCAATGGACATGTATGTACACCATTGAAATATCTCACTCTGAATACATCAGAGTTTTCCCTAAAAGTTTCATAGTCCAAACACAGTCCTTTGAGTAATATTTTAAGCCATAGTTATACTTTTTGCTTAACATAATGTATATCAAATTTAACAAATTTCAAATTTTATTATGTATCAGATATATATTAACTATCACAATGTAATGTATTAATCACAAAAAAAGAAAATACTATAGAAAACAATTACATGTATAATGTATCGATCACAAGCCAAACATCTTATTGGCAACAACTACATGTTTAATGTATCGTAATACAGTACTTATCAATTAAAACAAGATGCATATAAATAGTAATGTATCATGATAGATCTATCAATTACAGCGATGAGCGTGATTCTTCAATTTTATTATACCTATTGTTTTCTTTGTTTCAATTATCGTAGTATTCATTGTTGCTACTATTCTTTTCTTCATTTTTTTCTGTTTGACATCTTCACTGTTGTATTTTCTTTTCATATTTTTTTTATATGCTTTACTCGAGCTGAGAGTCCCTCAGAAAACGCTGCCCTTCCCTAAACTTCTTCACATTTCTTTTTCATATTAGGGAGTGCAACTTGGTGGGCATATAGATAAACTAAGAATATAAGATTGGAGAAAAAACCCCCAAAGAAGAGATGATTTTCAAAGGCTGGCAGTTAGGCTAATAGAGTTGATAACTGACCCCTTAGTTTGATCATGAAAAGTATGACAAGATACAAATAGGGACCATAAATGATAGTGTCATTGCATTAAAGTATTTGCGATGCATTATTTGTCAAAAAAGAAGAGGTGCCTTCCAAAGTGAATTCAAATGATGATATATTCTCTTGGCACCATTGAAAAAGATGAAGAGCCTTCTTTATCTAGCCAAGTCAACATAGTGCCAATACACATACACACACAAATATTCACTCATTAATTTCCATGAAATTAATGGCCAACCTCTTCTGCATGATTCTCCCCTCTCCTCTTGCATTTGCCTAGCATCATGGTCCCCATGATAAATTAATGAATTCAACAAAACAAAGAACATAAATGTATGTACACATATAATATATGAGTAGTCATAATTTTATACACTGTTAACCTAATTGAAACTACCTACAACAACAATATATCCGGTATAATTCCACCACCCGGATTTGAACTTGGGAAAAAGGATTTGCAGTCTTTTGACTTACCACTCGGCTATGTCACCATGTATTTAAGAGTGAATATTACTTATTTAATAGGACTTAATAGTTTTCAATACATAACATTAGAATTCTAACAATACATAACAAGTATAAAATGAATTAAAAAAGAAGATAAAAAAGGACGCACATAATTAATTGACAAATATCTTTTGAAACTGGTAGAATATATCAAGAAAAAAAATCATTCCACTTGTGTATTTAATTATAGGACAAATTACAGAAATACACCTTTTGTTTCATTTATTTCCATTATCCCCTATTACTTTTAAAAATCTCCAAAATCTCTTATTTTTTCAATGTATCCAAGCTGCATATTAATGTATCCGAGCCAGTATTTAATATATCCGAGCTACATATTAATGTATTCAAGCCAGTATTTAATGTATCCGAGCTACATATTATGTATCAGAGCTAGTTTTTAATGTATTCGAGCTTCAATTATTGTATCCAATTTTTTTAATTTTTAAGGGATTAATGTAATTAGAAACTTATTGGGGGTAGATTATAATTCATATTAAAACTATGGGATTTATGCAATTTACACGTTATTTTTTTACATTTCGTAAATCTGCCATCAGTAATGACTAATATAATAATTTAATTACTAGTCATAACAAAGTCACAATAATTTATACCTTAGTTGCAAATAAAAAATTAAATTACTACGAATTTGTTATGACTAATAATTAAACTAATTATATTAGTAATTTTCAAATTTTAGATGTATTGAATGTAATATATAGTCTTAAATATAGGTGATATTCCCTTGAAATATCATTTATAGACAGGATATTTGGTCAATTCATTCTGTGCATTCTTTTTTCAATTTAGTTTATATTTGTTATGTGTTAGAATTCTAATGTTAGGTATTGAAAACTATAAAGTTCCGTTAGGGCTAGTAATATTCACTCTTAAATAATTTAATATAAATTATTACGAGTCTTTTGTTGGTTTGGTGACTGTGGTATTTGGGTCAATTTTGTATATACTCTGACTAATTTAATATTTGTCACTTTTTATCACCAGTAGCCAATATGTATAAACAAATAAAAAGAAATCACCTAATGTTTTTTTATCTTAGCTGAAATTACCACAAGGTTTTGAGAGAGGGTCTATTTGGATAGACTTATAACTTATGATTTATAAGACAAAAGTCAAGTCATAAGTTAAAACTTTTAATTTATGATTTTTTGCTTAAAAACCAAGTGTTTGAAAGTACCTTTTTTATTTTTATTTTTATTTTACTCTTACTTAAAAAAACACAGTGCTTAAAAGTATCTGAACAAGCCAATTCAAACAATACTTTTTATTTGCAATTCTTTTTTGTATGTAACAACTAACTCGTCTTAATGGAAAATAGGACCGACAATACAATAAAAAGTTTTAGCTATAACTCATGTTATTACGTAGATAATATAATTAATAGCGTCAACTATATTGGAAGATTAGTATACTTTGATTAGTGGGGATTCATAAAGTAATATTAAAATTATTTTTGTATGAGTTTCATGAAATCTGTTATTAATACTTACGTTAGGGTAACTTGCTAAATTGCATCCCCTTAATTGGGGATACAATACTTTTATGAATCCTATATATGAACGCAAATTGTTTCGCACATTTTCTTTAAAATAGTTTTAAAAAGCAATACCTTGATTAGTATGAATATCAAAGTTCATATATTATTGATCTATTCTTTTCTATTTTGACGATATGATATCAAGAAAAAGGTTATTAACTTTAATGCACTTGAAAATTTCCTACATAATCATGGACGACAAGCTTCTAGTCGAAATAAATAGATGAATTATTTTCATATAGTAGTAATTATTAATATTAGTTTTTATCATTATTATGTTTTTAGATCAAAATAATTTAGCACATTTTTTATCATCTTTTTTTTTAAAAAAAATTAAAGATTTTAAAAAGCAGATAATATATTTTGGTAAATGTCATTGCATTTCCTTCTTTCCATATGTTGGTCCCCTGTAGTATCCTTAATTAAAGATTGACCCCACTTATTTGAAGAAAAAGCACATATCCCCCCTTCTGGTATTCGTAATTTTAACTTTTACCATTTGGAATAACATTTTTTTATATAAAAACAAAGCATTTAAAAGTTATGTTGATGTGATGTGTAGTGCCTAAAACTCATCTCTATAATTATCTCTTTTTTTTCCCCTCTTTTTTAAAGGGAGGACACATGTTTTTTTTATCGTAATGTTTGTGCCTGCTTGTGTACATATTTATCAATTCGGTGAGGTATTTATTTTCTCTCACCAATACAAATACAAGTTATTTCGTCAAACAAGAAAAAATTACAAATTATTTTTGTGAAATTTAAATTTGAAATCACATTATTCACGACTCACTCATTAATTGATAGATCTTGAGTGGTATTTTTATCTCTGTTAAAACATGAAGATGATACCTCAGGATTTTCAACCTACTTTAGTGATCACGGTCATATTCTTTTTCTAATATATTGATATTGGCTTTATACCAAAGAGCCTTCTTCATGTCTAGCATTATTAATAAGTTCTCTTCCTTTTGCACATAGTTTTTTAATTTTTTTATATAGATAAATCATGTCATAAAATCTGATGGAGATATGATATTTGATTCAATTCTAACTGTTGTGTTGATGATTTTGTCTTTTCAGTGTAGTCAGTCCCCAATTAATTTCCTTTTATTGAATTTCTGTTTTAAATATATCCCCTGGTAATAATATTAAATATAGAGTACTGATGTGTACCAAACAAAAAAGATTGGGAAAGTTATTGCAAAGTTTCTATTTCCTAATAAGGACATGGATTCTACTAGTTTTCCAAAAGGTCCTTTAAATATGATTTTTTTAAAAAATAAATAAATTATTTTCTTATGTAAAGGTTCTTCTCTGCTTGAAGTAACTATATAAACATTGACATAATGGTAAATTCGAATCTATATTTATTTTAGTGTCCCACATCAATGTGGAATCTAGCAAAAATATGATTCGTTAAATTATTTCGAACAATCCTCATCTTCTGAGTTGATTCAAAATATCCATTTTATTTACATAAAACTATACGATATAAATTCTCTAGAAATTAAAATCATGACCAAGTAAAGAAATTACTTTTTATGAGTTATAAATTAAAGAAAGACCAATACAAAATAGAAACAAAAGTACACATAACTCTTTTATTTATTATAATGTATCAAAGTTAGACACACATTTCAATTCATTGTTTACCTGAAGTCGATCACCCCCATCTTCTTTGTTTGTCACAAAAATATCGAAAATCACAAAATCAAACCAAGTGAGGGAGTAGTGCGATGATTGAAATTTATTCATTTTTGATTGGATAATTCACATTCAAATTATAAAAATAGAAAACTTTAATTACATCTGCACACCGCAAATTTAGATTAATCAAACCAATTAGAAATTTGAATGGTAATGCACCACACCCCACATGTATACACACAAGTGTTGTCTAATTTATGCATAGTGTAGCTCCTTTCTTGTGACAGCCATTATTCCTTATATATATGTATATAAATCACACACAAAAAAGTACTTCACATATTGTTTGGTTCATATAGTATTAAACACCTCCGCCTTCTTCTCCTGACATTTTCATTTATTAAATTTCTACCCCCACCCCCACCACAAATAATATACATCCTTTTTTCATATAATAAATATACATCCTTATATATAACAAAGTCTGACAAGTTCATTTAATATGATGCATGAGTACACATTATCCCAATTATTTTCTTTATTTTTTTATTTTTTTTTGCTAATTTCTAAGTAAATCAGAAAAAAAAAATTCATAAAAGAAAATGAAGTTTTATCTTTTTTTACATGTAAGGAATGCAATTATTTTGGATAAAATTGATAATAATCACTTCTTTTTAATTAAGTATTAACCAATGTTTTAAAATTATTCAAATTTAGTTGCTTTTAATGATGGAGTTTGAAACGTTACATGTATGATTTCAGAATAGTAAATATTAGCAAATGATCCGAAAATATATGATCGGTATATTTTTTCCTGTTTCCTTATAACCGTGGAATTCTAATCATCTTGCACATATCTCGATTAATTTCATGAATCATGATATATCTTTCACCTTCCAGTATCAAAATGTATAAGGTAATATCAAACTAAAACAGATGAGAAGAAATCATCGAAATATTTTTAGTTTCTGCTGAAATTTTAAATTTTGAGACTTCATTGTTAACCTAATAATGCTTTTCTTTTTCATGAAAAAAAGATCTAGTCTTAGCCAAAATTACTAGGAAATTAAGGGGAAGAAGATGAATATAAAAGAAAATAAATTGGAAGATGTGATCACATATCACACCTACAAGTAAAGCAAAAGCAAAGTAATGCCTATAAGTTGTCATATTTAATTTAGGTAATGGTTTTCATTTAATTAAGTTGTCCATTAACCAATGGACACCTTTCATCAATACCAATTAATTAATTAATTAATTATGTCATACTTGTTTCACCACTTCCATTCCTTCCAAAATAATATATTATGATAGATATTACACCAAAGATTTATTTAGTAGGTCTCTCATCTTTGTCAAAGGCAACAAGTTATAACCATCAAAATATGGTATTTATGAACTATTTTTAAATTTATATTATCGTCAAATATGAAATAACAATACAAACTTAAATAGATGGGTAATTAAGTAGAGGCTGATCGGAATAGTTAATAACTATGATAAATTATGAATATTCACTAATAAAGAGATCAATAACCGAAGAACCAAAAACCCTATTAATACCCCTAGCCCAAAATTTAGGAGAACAAGATTGGAAAGGAGTAGACATTGAAAAGATAAAATTATGAAAATTAGGAAGGAAAAATTTATCCTAGAAGGTGGAGGATTGATTGAGATGTGTTTTTGGTTTTGAGGGGAAAAATAACACAAATAGTGGGTAGGTTGTGGGGAGTAGTGGAATTGGCAAGAAATAAAGCAAGTGTAAATATTTTTTTTGAAAAAAAAAGAAGAAGAGAAAAACCCTAGAGAATATGAAAAAGGAATTTGGAAGTGTGTGTTTAGGTCAAGAAAATAATGGATGAGCAAAGGTTGGATTAGGATTAAAGTATTATAAATCACTCTTTCATTGATCCGTTCATTTTTACTTGTCCAATATTGATGTGGTACATTTTTTAAGTAACTTCCCTCTATTTCGAAAAGAATGATCTATTTTCATTTTTAGTCTATTTAATAAAAAATGACCCTTTTCCTTTTTTTGCGATACTTTAATTTCATTTTTTCCAAATAATATGTTTAAATCCACAAGATTAGGTATATTCATATATTTGATATAACCTTAAGTTCGAATTACAAGATTGAATTTTTTTCTTTATTTTCTTAAAATTCGTGCCTAGTCAAACTAGGTATGTTTTTTCTTTTTCTTTAAACAGAGAAAGTTTTAAATAGTAAATATTTATTTTTAATATTGTGAACGAGTAAAACTGGACGGAGAAAGTAATAAATAAAAAATTGTTGTGTCTACAACTCATGAAAAGAGCCTGGTTTCATGACAGTATTCTTGGAGATGATGATTTTTCAATTCTCAAAGATATATATGGAGAATAGAAAAAAAAAATTGTCTGGAAAATGATAATTAGAAAAATCAGTCAAATCTTTTTTTTTTGTCAAATGTACACTTCGAAAATGCATGATTCAGTCCCCAGTAAAATTAATTATCGTTTGTACTATGTAGTTGTTTTTTAAACAAAAAAATTACGTGTTGTATTCTATATTAGTTATTATTTTTACTTTTCGACAGAGGTAAATTATATGAATTTTTATTAATATTTTAATATATTTTTTATTAATTTCTTAAGAGAAGAAATATAATTATAGTATATTTTTGTATATTTTAAAATATTAAAAATGTAATTTTAAAATATTAAATTAATCAAATTTAATTTAACTTTTAAGGTTAGCTAGTGAAATTGACTTTCGACAGAGAAGCAAAACATGACGACTAATATGAAATAAAGGTAGTAATTGTTTAAAGAACCTGATGATTTTTTCTTGGCATAATATATAAACATGTTAGTTGTCCTCGTACTTTTTAACTTTTATACAGTTGAACAAATAGACACACATTCTACGTAACATAATATAAAGTTTGAGTGTATCACGCATGAATTGTCATGTAAAATGTGTATGTTTACTTGTTCAGCTTCATACAAATTTAAATATCAATTTTTGTACATAAAAAAATAAAATATATAAATATCAATCAATTTAGGCAAAATAAGTATCATAAAGAACAGAAAACGAAAGAGAAATTTGGGGTTCAGTCCAGTGGATGAAAAAAATATTTTATGTCATCTCAATTCTACTTATTCGTAATAAGAGCTTTCGAGATCAAGTCTTAAAATAATAATAAAAAATTCGTATCACAAATCTGAATTAGTCATGATTCTAAATCAGATAACGGACTTGGGGTCAAAAAGAAAAAAAAATCCCATCACAAATCTACTTAATGCAAAATAAATAGGAACTCAGTATGTGGTGTATATGTATGATATTAAAAAGTAGTTGAAATAGTAATATTTAGCTTTAATTTGTGATGGCTTCAACATATTTACAGTCAATTTCATAATCACAAGGTTTTGCTTTATTAATTACAAAAAAAAAAAAAAAAATCAATTAGAAAACAACAGAGGTCTCTAAGGGCCTCTAGAAGAAGAAAAAAAAACTCGTCTAATATTTTGGAATTTGTAAGTTTCTTGACTCTTCACGAGATTTATTATTTACTAGATTTCTCATTTAGCTTTTTTGTTTTTGATTTATCAACTTCTTATATGTAGCTATCAAATGATGTAGTGCAGTAGATGATACTGCTCCTTCCTTAATCAGAAATTTGGATCATGAATATGAAAATATTCTTGATAGGAAGCGATCTCAAATGGGATCTATGAGATGCAAATTCGAAATAATTGGGCTCCAATATGATTACGGATTCAATAAAATCTAATAATTATGATTCAAATTCAATATTTGTCTCACAACTCAAAAGGCTCCGAATCTAAAATGTATAAACTTCAAATTATGAATAATCATGCGCTTTAGAATGAACAGTTTAATCCTGCATTCTCTGTTTAAAGTCGAGATAATTATCTAATAGCAATAGTTTCTAAATTTCACTATGTACCATTAATACAACAATTAATAAAATCGTTCAATATCAGTGATACGAAACAATGTTTAAAAAAATTTGTTACGTTCGATAATTATTTAAACTATCGCTATATTTGATAATTAGGCATCAAACTATGCTATTTCATGATTATTTTTTTCCCCCTTAAAACAACATGGTAATTACACAAATGATTTATAGTTATATATAGATCATCTTAAGTTAAAAATGAAATTATGTGGTCCCCTCTACTAATTTTATTTTATTTTTGCAGAAACATCATTCTCCAATTTATCCTTGTGGATTTAATCTATGATAAGGTGGTTGTAGTTTTCTATTTTAATTCTTTGTTTTTTATTTTCTTATTTTTGTGAGATGGACGGAGAGTCATCAATATTACAAAATTAGGACCATTATTTTGAACCGCTGTAAGTGGCTAATACGCGACATTTTTTTTTGTTGAACAAATTGATTTTGAAGTGACATAAAGACATATTATATAATTACTTAAAAATTCATCAAAAAATATATTTCCGATTTTCTCCTTCTTCGATTTGCATTAAATTAAATATCCAAAACTCCCCGCAGATGGCCAGTAGCCCAAAGACGTTACGTATATGCAATTATTTTATATTGAAAACATATACACAAAAATTAGAAAGAAATGATCATGGATATATCCACCCATAAAAAAAAGAGAGGCTAATTTTATGAAAGAATATAAGCAAATAAAGAATGGTAATAGAGGTTGGTTTAGGCACTTATATTGCGTGAACAATTGTTTACCACTAACTAAGTGTTTATTCTTTATTTTTTAAATCGTGATATCTGACTAATTTACACACATTTCAACTAATTTAATGAAATAATTGCTACCTCTCACCAGTAATAAATATCAAATAACTCTGTCAACTAAGACTAGAACATATAAGGCAAAATCACTTAGTATTCGCAATAATCCATTTTATTACCCACTAAGCTACGTCCTTGGTGCCTACTAAGTATTAATATTAGGCCAATAATTTCAGTAATTATCTCTAAAGTCAATCAATTCGGCCTGCATGCATTTCTGACTTGACTTGGATTATTACGTTGTGCTATTTAATTTATTAGTCAATTAATCAAATAAAGCTTGCTATTCATTATCTCAGCCCTAGTTAGATGTTAGGTTTTTGGTCCTACAAAATAAGCATGTATACAAGTAGATATAGGTGGGGGTGGGGTGGGGGAGGGAGGGTAGATACATCTATATGGTCTTCAATATATATTAGTTGAATATATATATTTTTTAAAATATAGTTGTGCTTAATTTACATTTCATTTCCTACTACACACCTATTGAACTTAAAATATCTAAATATATCTGAAAATAAACATAAATATTCAGCTGCATAAAAGGTGATCACAAAAGGCTTTAATTACATATCATGGTTTGGTTCTTATCATTTTTCTTTTACGATACTAAAGTAATAAATTATCCATCGAGTAAAAACGTTATGTTTACTTTCTTTGAATTTTATTGAAAATAATGATGTTCAGGTCAGCAAATATGTACTTAAACCAAAAACATTGCACAACAACCCTGTAATGAGATTTAATCAAATACTAGCAACACGTTATTTAACATCAATTACACCATTACGTGGCCAAGTAATTACAACTAATAAATACAAATAATGATTATTTTTTTAAAAGAAGAGAACAAAACCAATAAACTTAAGAAAAAGAAAGAAAAATTTAATAAGAAAGGTTTGTGTCATAAGAAAGAGACATAGCAAAAGAAACAAATATACAAGAGTTGGATAGGTGGAAAGGTATATAATTGTGCACATATAGACTCTATGATCTCCCAAATGGTATACTTGTGCATGAATGAGTAGAGATAGCTGTCTTAGTAAAATGAGATGACGATTAGAGGCGGAATCAGAAATTAAAATTTATGAATTTTGAATATAAAAAAATTAAGTCAAAATTATTGGATAGTCTGACCCATACCTAATATTGTAGCTCCGCTATGACAACGATGATGAGTATAAATTTGATTTAAAATTTTGCCGTGCAATGCTGTAATGCTATGAAAAGATGGGCAACAAGAGGAAGAGGAGAAGGCTAAGTACTAAAATCTAATGAAAGGAATCGTGGGACCAAAAACAAAGACAAATTTGTGTGATGCCATTATATGCACTTTCTTTCACATTTTCCTTACTCTTTATTCCCCCTCTTTTTCTTTATCATTAATTAAAGTTAAAATAGCCATCTTGGTTTTGGGGAAGATTAATCAAAATCCTTGTCATCTTTCTTCTTTTACCAAACACATAAGATTTACCATCTCTTTATTAGGTAGAAAAAGTCACATACATGTCTTGTGAGAGCTATAAGCATTAAGAAAATTCAAAATATAAAGAGTAAATATATCATGAAGTGAAGACAAAAACATCTATTCCGATATGATAGATAGATCTAGAGAACTGAATTGCCTTACGATTTCAATCGAATAAGAAAAACTTCTCCTTTATAGAATAGTAGTACGAAACCTAGCTCAAGCTAGAGCCATAAGTATTGACAAAAGATTCATACATAAGTGGTGGCTTCTTTTAGCTTGCAATGCCGGCTGTTTGCCTTTTTAATTAAACGTAGAAGTAGATGTACTTTTATTTTGACGATAACTTAAAATGGATCATAGCCATAAATTTTTATCAAAAGGTGCTACAAGGTATACAATTCTAATGCACCTAGATGGTTTTGAATTATAATTAGTCAGCCAATTCAACTAACACACGACACATATATGTCGTAAAAATAAAATAAATTCAACTTCTAAAAAATATTCAAAAGAATAACGTAAATACATACGCCATCACCATCTCCCGACCACACTTGTAAGTGGAATTACATTATTATCGTTAATGCAAGTGAGTTTTGCATTACGAGGACATCAAAATAATTGTTTATCTCATTTCATTTTCTTCCACCTCAATATGTTCGTTTGATGGATGGATGGATGGGAGGGTCTGACAATTCATGAGAGTCGCGTAAGTTAGGGATTTTCCTTAATGAATAAATAGTGTATAATGTATTTACTCTTTAATTGTTGTTTTCATCAATGGTGTTTGGCTCAATTGATGGAAAGGACAATTCCAAGAGAAAGAATGGGCTGGCATTATGCCTTCACGAATGAAAGCACATAAGATGGACATATTTATAAATGACTTTTTATGGTTGACAGAAAAAGATGCTATCATTTTTTAATCTTTTTTTTATGTCAATATGGGAGAAATTTAATTTAATTAGGATGTATGGTGGAGTAGAGAGACTACTTTTTTCTTTTGGCTCAACCATAAAAATAATATTTTTTTTCAAATAGTTACCAACCTAATTGTTAGGTAAATTTCAGTTAATCAGGTTTACCACATGGCTATGTTATATTAGGTTGTTAATTACAGAGTCAAGATTCCAGAATGCAAAATAAAAGGGAGAAAAGTTATATTCATAGCATAGCCCCATCTTTTTCCGATTCCTTGTAAATTAAATCTATAAATAATAATAATAATTAAAAAGGTTCAGGTTTCTTGAAGTTTCTATTTTTCTAACCTGCTCATAGGCTAAATAATAGGAAAAAGATAATAATAGGTGAGTGAATTTGACAGATTCATTTGAAGATTTTTTTTTTGGTATAACATTAACTTTGAGAGAAGAAGAAGCTAACTCAGCCAACAAACATAGCAATTAGGTTGGAAGTACTCTTATTTGTAAGAAAAGGAATGTGATGAATACTAGCTGTTTGAATCTTCAAAACCAAGTAAAATTCAACATATCTTATTATTATTATTTTAAAAAAGAAAAACTTTGGTTTCCCACCCAATGATTGATACCCACATTAAGGTCCGACTAAAATCCAAATTCACACCCAAAAATCTCACTAGGGGAAAAAACGCTTCCTAACAAAGGCGTGTGCTCAGAGGGATTCAAACCCAATACCTTTAGTTAAAAATGAAGGAGTAGTTACCACTCCACCACAAACATGATTGGTAAAAAAAAAAACTACTTTGATGTGTGTGTACACATCTCATCCATCCGATTCCACTTCAAAAAAAGAAAAAGAAAACTTTGGAACAAGCTCAAACAGCAATATCTAATTTCAAGAATCATAATTTTTTCAGGACCCACTAAGCAAATAAATCAATAAAAAAAAAGAGAAGAAAACTATTTCACAATGAAGGTGACCTAGGCTTTAACAACTAGATGGGCATCTTGTATTAGGCAACCACAACAAGATATAATTATTAGAACAAGAAACCAATCTCCTTTCTCTATGTATACAGGGACAGGTTTGTCTCACACTTTAAATAGTGCTCCATTTACCAAGAATTATAGACTATATAATATAAAATAATACTAATACAATTTCAACCCTTCCATTACCTTTTTAAAAAAATAATTAATCTCTTAATATAATTGGCAAAAAAAAAAAGAGTTATATGAGGGATAGGTGGGCAGCATGGGCCATATAGAAACAATTCCAGCGGCAGCGGTAACGGCAGAGACCTTCTGCACGCCCAACAACAATATCAACCCCAACTCCAAGACTATCCCCACATCTACCTTATTGATGATTCTCCTTCTCTTTCTCTATACTCAATAAATATATATATATATATATACAAAAACTTTACGTATATGTGGGGTGTGTGGATAATACCAATATAAACAAGTGATGAAAAATTCAATGAATAATAAATAAGAGTTGATAAGAAACACAAGAGTTGAGAAAGAGCCAAACCAAAGCTAAAGCCACGGCAAAAGAAGAAGAACAAAGGAAAGGAAAGAAAACCAAGAACCAGAATAAGACGCGCTACCCCTCTCTTTCTTTCTTGGACTGATTCTATATTTATATCTTCTCTCTCTTATATGCTTTCAAAAGCATTTTTTAGCAAACCAAAGAAGCAAGCATAAGGAAGAAACAAAAAAAAAGAAAAGTGAAGGGAGCACAGGCAGAAATTTGTGTGTTGTTCTTGGAAATGGATTAAAAAGATTCATTTCACTCTTTAACCTCACTCACTCTCTCTCTTTGAAAAAGCTTCTTTCTTTATCTTGTCCTCATTCTTTACATTTCTTTGGTATTTTCTTGAAGGGTGTAACTAAAGAGTCTGCCTTGGTTTAGGGCATCTTCTTCTCTATTCATGCTGTTTATGTGTTAGCCTTTAATCAGAGAGAA
>JAJOOH010071970.1:5000-90708 GCA_029582605.1 Solanum gracilifrons
ATTCGGGGCAACATAGGTTGTGCTCTCCGAAAACATAATTTCAATTTTCTATTCAATTCAAAATTCAAATTGAAGTATGATACTTTTCTGATATCTGATAATGCTATATCGGGAACATATATAAATAATATATATCCGTCTAACAATTTATCTTGGTTGGTTTAAATATATTGATAATTGTTGTTATAATTATTATTAATATTAATAATTAAAATTGAGAAGGATTTTTTGATTGAAAAAATCCATACTAAACTGATTAGTTATATATCATATATCAAGTTGTATTTTCCTATGTCAATAGGAAACCAAAATTTGGAGATTCAAATCTAAGAATCATTCACGCATTCTAAGACAATAGTTATTGGGTCCTATTTTCAGAATGTTAAATTTTGTATTTTGTGACTGAAAATCCACATTAGATTTTTCAATAGAAAGGTAAAAGAAAGTTTTGAACATTATGAATTTTGAGATAGACTCAATCAAAATTGAAAGGATGAATCAAACCCAATCAAAAGGGAAGAAGGATTAGGATTTCTTTGACTTTTAGGAAAAATTAATGAAAACAGAACTCAAGGTGCCAGTACAATAAAAGAGCAGTTCAGTAATTCGGGAAAGTTTTCATTTATTTTGTATTTGTAGCATTTTGGCGACATGGCCGAGTGGTAAGGTAGAAGACTGCAAATCCTTTTTTCCCCAGTTCAAATTCGGGTGTCACCTGATCGACAAAAAACTTGAAATCTCTTTTTGGCTTATGTTGATATAACCCGCCGAATGATTCGCTAGTAGAAGTAGAGAAAGAAGACTGTTGATACTTGTTTTGGTCTGGGTGTTTTTACAAAAAATTGTAAATATCCTTGCATTGCATATTTAGGCTTACCTTTCAAGTAAATATTCGAATGCTCGAGGGTCTATCAAGACTTCACAATTACCTTCTACTACAAATCAAAATTTTATATTTTTAATCCATTATATAATGACTGGACCTTGGAGAGTCCGATAGGAAATCGAAATAGTTGTGGAAGGGGGCGGAAGATACTTTATTATATAAGAGGAACTCACGAAAATATCTCAGTGCTCAAGCATCCAATCAATTCAAATGAGGGTCAACAAAAAAAGAATAGGACCTATTATTACTACATGTTCCATTAGTAACATTCCCTTGAGATGTTACTGTGGATTTTACTTGGGTTTAATCTTTCCCGATTATAAATCATATAGAAATTTCTTATAAAATGAGTAAATTTATTAGTTTGATGTATTAATAGTCTTCATTCTTTTTTACTCTGCGCCATTGATTCTACTATTATTTGTATAAGAGAGGAATAATGGAACAATTCCTTTATATTTACAGAGATAGGGGACATAATTCATATGGATATAGTAAGTGTTGCTTGGGCTGCTTTAATGGTAGTCTTTACTTTTTCCCTTTCACTCGTAGTGTGGGGAAGGAGTGGACTCTAGGGGTTCTGCTAATTGAGTTAAGGAAGCAAACTGTATCAATATCAATTGCTTTCTATATATAGTTCTGCAACACGTTTGGAACAAAATAGAAATATCTTTATTTTGAAATTCAATTGGACTCGATTGGAGTATTGTATTATAGGAATCATCCTATTTCAATTAAAGAGCTATTTCAACGATTCCCATGTTTGTAGTTTGAAAGGAAAAGGATCCCAGGAAATTTATTCGAACCTAATTCTTACTAAATTTTCTATTCCAATTAATGGCCTCTTCCTAGGTGATACTGAGGAGGGCTGGACCTTTTTTTATTTGTTACTCTCTTTAATGTTCAAAGAAGAAGTGGTTTTGTTAAGTGTATACACACTTTGTATGAGAGAGAAAGGATATAAACATAGTGGTTGTCTAATGAGATACTATTTAGAATAAGATTGTCAGGTGAGTCACATATTGCGCATTTACCGCTTTCTAATTTTTGAAATTGGATTTAGACTTTATCGACTTATTTCATATCATGGTTCATGCGTTAAAAATCAGTGAGGTTTACTCTTCCTATTGGATGCCCGTGGAACTACTGTCAATGGTTTACTTCTTGGGAATGTTAAAAAACAAAGATTACTACGTGATTTTTTGAATATGCCTATATCTATCGCTTTCGGTTCATTGATTTGATTCTCTCAATAGATACCGAGATTCATATTGGAAATAAAAAATATAGCAATTCAAAGTATAAGACATAGAAGTAATTTAGATTGATCAGAACAAATAAATATAACAAATAAATGGAATTGGATGCTATGTCAATCCCATAAATGGAATTGATATTCGCATATATCAAGATAATATTGTAGATTGATAGATAGATCCATATCAAATGCAGCCTCTAGCTTTATTTTATTCCAGGGGGCAGGTTTATAACAATAATCTAACTAACAAATAGTTTGGTAGAAAGATTCATCTATTTTTTTCTACCATACTATCCATCTATTATAATACTGCCGATTCTAGTGCACTCATTTCATTTAAGACATGAAATTGGAATCTTTTTCATTTTATTTCGTCAATTTTGGCTAAGAACTCAGAAGTAAAGTTTCATTCAAATTAGTTAATAATTAATCGTTTTGACTGACTATTTTTACGTAAATGATAAGTAGAAAAGCGGTAGGAACTAGAATAAATAGTGCAGTAGCAATAAATGCAAGAATATTTACTTCCATAATCTCAGCAGTTTTTTACATCGCAATAACTCGGGATTTAATCCAATAGAGAAGATAAATCTTTCGCCTGTAAATTCAATGAATGAATATTACCTCTCGATGATCTTGAATCATATCAATATCATGAATAACAATATCTGAACAATCAAATAAATTCGTCGTTGAGAATTGAATAGTATAACATAAGAAGTTCTTTTATCCTTACCGCCCCAACTTGGATTGTTGACCTAACCAAAAATTCCTTTATTTATTTATCATTTTTTAATATCTGTTCTTTTTTTCTCTCTAATCTCTCTAGTTTCTTCTAGTACAATCATCTGATGAAGTCTCATCAAATAGCTCTTCCACTTCCAGTGGTCACATAGTTACAAACCCAAACAAACAATAAAAGCTAAATGGAAAAAGAAAGGAGTTTAGAACGAAACTATTTTTGACTTGGAAAACAAAGAAGCGTGATAAAGATGAGACCGTATAAAATGAATATTCATCAAATTTACTATTTTCCGATTTGTTCTTTCGTCGATGGGGCCTTAAAACAAAATGAAAAATAGGAAAAATGATTCATTCGCCTTTCTAAGAGGAGTAGGATATTTGGTTGATCTATCCTTCCCCCTCTTTTCTTCGTACATTATTAGCCCCGGGACACCTATACCAAAAGCTCAGTGTGCAATTTACATGAAATCTATTTTGCAACTTCAAACTAGTAAGTCAGGTTCCATAAATCCGTAGTCAGAAATATAAATTGTTTTTTTTTGTTTTTTCAGGAAAGTATTTTCTTATATTCAATTTTTTATTGGTCAAGAAAGGAATTCATTTTGTGTATGCGTGCCTCAAAAAAGTATAGTACTCGACTCCATTACATGCATCGGGGGCAATCGAAAAAGCCAGCATTTCTTTAAATACTGACTATAATGCTACCAATAATTGTACTAATCCAACTGCATATCTCTTTCTCCTACCAAAAGGAAAGAATAAAGAAACAAGGATTTCCCATTTGCTTTGACAATGGAATTCTTCCCCCGGTCCCTTTCAGAAAAAGGGAGAGATTTTTTGATATATTTATTGGATCCGTCGGGACTGACGGGGTTCGAACCCGTAACTTCCGCCTAGACAGGGCCGTTCTATGACCAATTGAACTACAATCCCAGGGAAATACGAGATCTACCATAAAATTTGATTCTTTTTTATCTCTGGATCGGGTATTTCTGAAGTACAAAGGGAGTTATATCATCTCATGGCGGATTATCGAATTATTGGGCCTAGCTAGATTTGAACCAGCGTAGACATATTGCCAATAAATTTACAATCCGTCCCCATTAACCGCTCGAGCATCGACCCAGGAAGAATCAATTTTTGACTTATTGGTAATCCATGATCAATTTCCTTTCGTAGTACCCTACCGCAGAGGAATTCGAATCCCCGCTGCCTCCTTGGAAGAGAGATGTCCTAAACAACTAGATGATTGGGGCCCACTTGACCAACGTCCATCATACTATGATCATAGTATGATCCATTTTTTGAAATTATCAATATAATCAAATGATTCTAGCCGAGGGATCTTTCCCCCTTTCAGAATTGCAAAGAATTGTTTTTTATTCGTCTTTGATGAATTATTCATTAGAATCGACATTGGAAATCTAGTAGTGGAATTTTTTTATTTTTTTTAAAATTATTTCAGTTGAATTTATTTCTATTCGAGTCGGTCTTGAAACAATTCATTGCATTTTCTCCTAGACTTCCTAGGTATATCCATTTTATTATTCAACAATGAGCCACTAGACACTATGTATCTACTGCACGTACTTAATGCATATATACTTATGTTTATAATATATGTACATATAGATATTTTATCCACATAGTGAATAATTCTGGAATGAAATAAAAAAAGCCCTTTTAACTCAGTGGTAGAGTAATGCATCGGTTCAAATTCGATAAGGGGCTTTGTAAAACCCCAATCTAGTATTCATATTTGATGGGAGTATTTTCTTTTTATTTGTAATAAAAAAAGGAACCAACTGGATAATACATTATCATTATACTTAGTTATAAAGTTGAACATTTGTTTAGTCAATTTTCATTAGTATGAATTTAGGAATAATGAAAAGTCACTTCTTGAATCACCGAATATTCCTATTTTCCATTATACCAACCAAATCGATTCGAAAAGTTAGAAATTAACAAAAGAAAAAGTAAGTGGACTTGACCTATTGAATCATGACTATATCTACTATTCTAATATTCAAATTCGATAGAGATGAAATTAGAGCTGTCGATTTTTTTTATTTCATTTTTTTGTTTTGGACTCCACAAGAATTTGTTGATATATTCGATTAAATCTTCTTGTTGCTAAATTTTCTATAGGAAAATTATCGGAATAATTTTTTATTCCTTTCCTCTACAGAGAAACCTTTCTTCCAAGGCACACCATAAGAGCCATTTATTATTTTTCTTTGATTCTAGATCAAAGATTAATTTCATTAATATTAAATATTAATTTTATTAAGTAGATTGTAGATTGATTTCGATGTATATCTATCAGATCATGGCTTCATGTACCAAATATTTCAATATCGTTGCATCCGATATTTTTGTTTTGTTCCACCAGTGTGATGAAGAATAGATCCGAGAAAGAGACTTTCATTTCCAGTCTCCTATTTATTTAATTTTAAATTTTCTAAAAGTAAAAATAGTAGATTATCTCTTTTTCTAATAGATAAAAGAATCTAAAAATTAATATTCGATAGAATTGCCTCTTTTCCTTCAATCCGTGGAAAGATATACTCTGGGGTTTTCGATTTATTTATATGATGTATGAAGAAAAGGGACCGTTTGGTCCTTGAAGAGTTCTTTCAAAACAAGGGATTGATTGAATTATCTTATTAAGACTATTCATGGTTCATATGCTTAGTCAGAAGGAATAATCCAATGGAGTTAATGGATTACCTAGGTCAGTTTATGGGCTAATCAATAAAGGATTTTTATCTTCGAAACCCATTGGGAAGGGCAATGAAAGAGAACTCTGACAAAAATGATCGAATCTTGGGACTCCCCGAAAAAGATATGAGGTGCTCGGAAATAGTCGAAGTAGTTGAATAGGAGGATCACTATGACTATAGGCATTGGTAAGTTTACCAAAGACGAAAATGATTTATTTGATATTATGAATGACTGCTTACGGAGGGACCGTTTTTTTTTTTAGGCTGGTCCATTCTATTGCTCTTTCCTTGTGCCTATTTCGCTGTAGGGGGTTGGTTCACAGGTACAACCTTTGTAACTTCATGGTATACCCATGGATTGGCCAGTTCTTATTTGGAAGACTGCGATTTCTTAACTGCCGCGGTTTCTACTCCTGTTAATAGTTTAGCACATTCGTTGTTGTTACTATGGAGGCCTAAAGCACAAGGTGATTTTACCCGTGGGTGTCAATTGGGGGTCTGTGGAGTCTTGTTGCTCTCCATGGAGCTTTTGGCCTAATAGGTTTCATGTTACGTCAATCCGACCTTGCTCGATCTGTTCAATTTAGACCTTATAATGCGATCACATTCTCTGGTCCAATTGTTGTTTTTGTTTCTATATTTCTGATTTATCCACTAGGTCAGTCTGGTTGGTTCTTTGCACTTAGTTTTGGTGTAGCAGCTATATTTTGATTCATCCTATTTTTTCAAGGGTTTCATAATTGTACCTTGAACCCCTTTCATATGATGGGAGTTGCTGGTGTATTGGGCACTGCTTTGCTATGCGCCATTCATGGTGCTACCATAGAAAATACTTTATTTGAAGACGGTGATGGTGCAAATACATTCTGTGCTTTTAACCCAACTCAAGCCGAAGAAACTTATTCAATGGTCACCACTAACCTCTTTTCGTCCCAAATCTTTGGGGTTACTTTTTCCAATAAACGTTGGTTACATTTCTTTATGTTATTTGTACTAGTAACCGGTTTATGGATGAGTGCTCTTGGAGTAGTCGGTCTAGCTTTGAACCTACGTGCCTATGACTTCGTTTCTCAGGAAATTCGTGCAGCGGAAGATCCTAAATTTGAGACTTTCTACACCAAAAATATTCTGTTAAACGAAGGTATTCGCGCTTGGATGGTGGCTCAAGATCAGCTTCATGAAAACCTTATATTCCCTGAAGAGGTTCGACCACATGGAAACGCTCTTTAATTGAACTTTAGCCTTGGCTGGTCGTAACCAAGAAACCACATGTTTGGCTTGGTGGGCCGGGAATGCCCGACTTATCAATCTATCTACTAAACTACTAGGGGATCATGTAGCCCATGTTGGATTAATCGTATTCTGGGCCGGAGAAATGAACCTATTTGAAATGGCCCATTTCGTACCCGAGAAGCCTATGTATGAACAATGATTGATTTTACTGCCCCACCCGGCTACTCTAGGTTGGGGGGTAGGTCCTGGGGGAGAAATTATAGACACCTTTCCATACTTTGTATCTGGAGTACTTCATTTAATTTCTTCTGCAGTATTGGGCTTTGGCGGCATTTATCATGCACTTCTGGGACCTGAGACACTTGAAGAATCTTTTCCCTTCTTTGGTTATGTCTGGAAAGATTGAAATAAAATGACCACAATTTTAGGTATTCACTTAATCTTGTTAGGTATAGGTGTTTTACTTCTAGTATTCTAGGCTATTTATTTTGGGGGCGTATATGATACCTGGGCTCCGAGAGGGGGAGATGTAAGAAAAATAACCAACTTGACCCTTAGCTTGAGTATCATATTTGGTTATTTACTAAAATCCCCTTTTGGAGAAGAAGGGTCGATTGTTAGTGTGGACGATTTAGAATATATAATCGGAGGACATGTATGGTTAGGTTCCATTTGTATACTTGGTGGAATCTGGCATATCTTAACCAAACCCTTTGCATGGGCTCAACGCGCACTTGTATGGTTTGGAGAGGCTTACTTATCTTATAGTTTAGGGGCTTTAGCCGTCTTTGGTTTCATTGCTTGTTGTTTTGTCTGGTTTAATAATACCGCTTATCCTAGTAAATTTTACGGGCATACTAGACTAGAAGCTTCTCAAGCTCAAACATTTAATTTTCTAGTTAGAGACCAACATCTTGGGGCTAACATGGGATCCGCTCAAGGACCTACTGGTTTAGGTAAATATCTAATGCGTTTCCGAATCGGAGAAGTCATTTTTTGAGGAGAAACTATGCATTTTTGGGATTTGCGTGCTCCATGGTTAGAGCTTCTAAGGGGTCCAAATGGGTTAAACTTGAGTAGGTTGAAAAAAGACATAGAACCTTGGCAGGAACGGCGTTCCGCGGAATATATGACTCATGTTCCTTTAGGTTCTTTGAATTCCATGGGTGGTGTAGCTACCGAGATCAATGTAGTCAACTATGTCTCTTCTAGAATTTGGTTAGCTACCTCTCATTTTGTTCTAGGACTCTTCTTCTTTGTAGGTCATTTGTAGCACGCAAGAAGGGCTCGTGCAGCTGCATCAGGATTTGAAAAAGGAATTGATCGTGACTTTGAACTTGTTCTTTCCATGACCCCTCTTAATTACTATGAGACAGGAGATCCAATGCTTGAATGAAGTACAAATTACTTTGATTCAATCATACATCTTCGAATCAACTTACGTATTCCTCTTTTTTTTTTTCAACTCATTTATTTTATCTAATTTATATCTAATCTATTTTTCGAGCTTTGCTAGGTGGGATAGCCGAGCCATTCCCTTTTCTTTCGGATAGCAGATTGGGCAAAACCACTAAAGAAAAAAATCTATTCAATTAGAAAAAAAGGAGAGAGAGGGATTCGAACCCTCGATAGTTCTTTGTTCAAAACTATACCGGTTTTCAAGACCGGGGCAATCAACCACTCATCCATCTCTCCGAAACACTATTTTTATTTTATTCCTTCGAATAGAACATTGCTATAGGGGTGGATACCCTACTATCTGTAGAAAGATCTCATGTGCGAATCCACCATCGATCTATCTATCCGTATATAGATATATGATCTAGTATGTCAATTTGTGAAATAAAAAAGAATATTCCATTTCCCCCCACCCCATTCCATGTGCGAATAAAGTGCGAAAGGGGGAGTAGTAATAAGTCATATAGAATCAATGGATTCATGATAAAGTAAAATCCCTCGATGACATTTTTATTATCACAATTAATATATTTTGGCAGATAGAGGGATCAAATGGTATATAGTTCATTTGTTGGTAGCTTGGAAGATTAAAAGCATGACTCTTTCTTTTCAATTGGCTGTTTTTGCAATAATTGCTACTTCATTAATCTTATTGATTAGCGTACCAATTGTATTTGCTTCTCCTGATGGCTGGTCAACTAACAAAAATGTTGTATTTTCTGGTACATCCTTATGTATTGGATTAGTCTTTCTGGTGGGTATCCTTAATTCTCTCATCTCTTGGACATAGTCGTCGCACACCCAAAGCCAAAATGACCCCCCTTATTTTTCTCGTTTGTGAGACACATTAAATTTGAATCTAAGTCCCCAAAGAAAATGCAAATCAAATAAAGAAAACAAAAAAATTAGAGGGGGGTCAAACTTCTTGAATAAAAAGAATATAATTAACAAAATAATTGGAATCGTTCCGAAGAGAATATGTGTCCCGGCACTGCACAAATAAGATCCAGTTATATATCATATATGTGGGTACATATTGTGTATGAAGAACAGAAAAATTCGCATATGGTCGAATGGTCAAATTTCACTTCGCCAAGGAGAAGATGCGGGTTCAATTCCCGCTATCCGCCCAAGATCCAAGATAAAGTATTTTTTTTACTATTTATTTTTATTATTGAATTTCATAAATAGCATTAAATATATCCTTAAATTAAGGAGTTGGTATAGTTGGCCGTTAAAGTGTAGTGATTATATCCCTCCCTTACGTTTTCTTTTGCCTTCCACCCCCAAAAAGTGAAAGGCGGAAATTAATTACTACTCACCAGAATAAGATGTTGCGGAGACAGGATTTGAACCCGTAACCTCAAGGTTATGAGCCTTGCGAGCTACCAAACTGCTCTACCCCGCTCCAAAGATAAGAACTGAAAACTAATAGATAAACAAGGATTAAATGTGCCCCTCCACCCTATTTTTACAAATAGAATAACCCATTTATACAGAATGGTAAAGGGGCATCTATGATCATCGACCGTAAAAATAGAAATGAAGCATTAATCCTTACTAACTTTATCTTGTTGCTCCTGGCAACAAACATGCATGAACCATTTCAAGAAGTATGTGTTCGGATAGGCCAAAGTCTCGATAGTTAGCTCTCGGCCTTCCGGTCAAAAACAACGTCGATGAAGGCGTGTAGGTGCAGTATTATGTTGTAGGGATTGTAACTTTCCATAAATTTCCCATTCGTCACTCAACAACGGAACCTTGCTTATTTCTTTTTTTGAGGATCGACGAATCGAATGATATTTCTGTTCCAATTTTTGCCTCTTCTTCTCCCTCTGAATCAAACTTTTCCTTGCCATAATGGTTGAATTCCTATTAGTATCCATGATACAAGTCGAATCCTAGATGTAGAAATAGAATAAGGTGGATCCCCTTCTCCGTCGAAAGAAATGAGATTATCGCGAATACACACATTATTTAACCAAATTTGCCCGAAGTAGAGGCAATCAAGAAAGCCGCATAAGTGAATATATAACCTATAGAAAAGTGAGCTAATCCAACCAATCTTGTTTGGTGAATAGAAAGGGCCACTAGTTTATCTCTCCATAGAATCAAATTGGCCAAAGGTGTGCGTTCGTGATCCCATGCTAAAGTTTCAATCAATTCCTGCCAATGTCCACACCAAGAAATTAAGAACATAAATCCAGTAGCCCAAACAAGATGTCCAAATAAGAACATCCATGCCCAAACCGATAAACTATTCATACCAAAAGGGGTCTACCCATTCATAAGTTGTGAAGAGTTTAACCATAAATAATCCCTTAACCAGACCATCAAATAAGTGGAAGATTCATTAAACTGTGAAACATTAACTTGCCATAATGTGATGTGCTTTCAATGAGAATTGATGTTGTGTGGTTTGGTCCACTTATGGTGGCGATGTTTACTTCTTGTCTATCTATGCATGTTGACATCATGGCCTTAAAGGCAATAGACGTGAAGTGAATTGATGATTATGATGCATATGTTTATAAAGTTGTGTTATGAAGGTTATGTATGAAATCCTCAATGCTAGCATAATGTTTAATGTGTGTTGATGATAAGGAGTATAATGTGAATGATAATGTTAGGGATAAGGTGTGGTCTACATGATTGATTATGTTAAGTACTATTGTGGAATGACCTCGACCTATATGACCCTATATGAATGTTTGATCATATACATGTTAGGAGTACCTATTCAATGTTGAATGTGTCTATGTCTCCTATGATGAAGTGTGGGTATGTGGTCTAAATTCCCTAATAGCTTTATATGTGAATTGCTCATGATTTGGGAACATTGTGAATGTGTTGTGATCCCTTTAGGGGAAGTGGAATCAATATCAATATTGTTGCTATTATGTACTATGAGGACCAATATGAACACACACACTCTACATGTATAGCTATGAATATGATGTGTTATGGTGTCTATTGAAAGGTTAACTCTTATATGCACCCTTACATATTATTATGCATGCAAAGTGTATGATTAGCAAGGTATGAATATGTGTTGTATAAAGTTGTTTATGTGAAAGGCTTTCTCACATATGTGCATATACACACATGGATGAATGAATAAGGTTATGATAATCTAGTGAAGGTGAGTCTCTTGAAAGGTTTCCTCAATTGTACTCTAAACTAGACTATGTTATGAATATAGTATGACTATATGAAAGGTCATTCTCACATAATGTAGGTTCTATGATGAAAGGTTATTTTCATCTTAGAAACGTTTGAGCTATATGATATGAGGGATTAAGTCCCTGAAGCCTATTTTATGAACTACTGTTAAATAAAGGCTTAAAGATGTTTAAAAAGGGAGTTGGAGCTTAGCACCGAGTTAACATGAAAAATGAGAGTGGGGGCTTCACGTTTAGCATGTCCGTCTCCCCACAAGAGAACCTTCACATTTATCAAGTCCGGGTTCCCAACATAGATGTTGTCTCATGAGATGGAAACCTCCACGCCTAGTAAGTGAAGGTTTCTAGTAGCAATCTTCTTGTTCCATAACTACATGCCCCCTTAGGTCTTAGTTTAGTGGATCCACTAGATAGCTATTATGTATGTAGGTCCTACCTTGGCAAGTAGTACCCTCTCTTTTCGGTGTTGGGGTAGAACACCGGATTCCATGTAGCTCACATGGTCTATGTCGGTTATGGCAATGTCTCCCGAAAGTTAAGAAATGAACTAAGATAAGAATATTAACTCTAGTCATGATTCCTTGAAAAGTTACTTAGTGTAGGTTGGACTATGGACCCTACTAATGCATTGCACCAGTGAACTCTAAGGGAGGTTATGATTAGGCTCTTTATGTTATGAAGACTATGGTCTATGTATGTTAATATGAAAGCATGTTAAGGTTGACTTTATGTATGTCAAGACATGAAGCATGATTATGCATGTGAATTACACTTATGACATCTTAATGGGTTTACTTAGTATATGTGGGGGTATGGGACTCCATGTGTGCATTGCACAAGTAAGCTTGTTAAGGGGTTGTGAGGGTGGTTTACCAATGATATGAATTAAATGGGTTATGACTAATGATGTAGTAAATAAATGAGTCCTTATTTGATGTTATGAAGTATATTGGTCTTATGTCTAATGTTAAATGAAGATATTATGAGTTGTTGAATATGATGTGCCTAGTCTATGGTGGCTTCTTAGGAACACTTGGTGTCAGTAGTATTATGGGATGCTACCTGCAGATTGCACTAGTGTGACTTTGGGGTTATCTTCGGTGATGGTTCCTACGTGAAGACTATATCTTATGGTGTGCTTATGACTTTATAAATATATGTGGTTGGATAAAGGTTATATGTAAGTTCACCCTTGGTAACCTTAAGGTGATACATTGCACCAAGTACTCCCTATGGGTTGCTTGAGGAAAAGAGTTAAGATAAAGAGGAAGGTAATGTATTGTATGCATTGAATGTGCCTAAAATGTTATAACTGGCTTTATGTGCTATTACGAATGGTTTCCATGTGTATGATGATGTATGTGGTTTATATTGTGCCTATTGTACTAAATGTTCTTGATGTTTCTCAAAAAAGGCATGATGCATGGTTTCCAACTAAATGTCCCTTTTAAAAGCATGTTTTTTCATGGTTATTATACTTAGTGCATTCTTGTACTAACGCCATTCTTCTTCATCTTTTTTACACCAAGTGTAGGTGATGGTAGCTAAAGGGCCTTTCCTAGAAGTGATGAGCTTGGCTTACTATTCCCAAGTTCGGGTGTGTCCTTATAGATTCAATGACCTTTATGTTAAAGACTTTCCTTAAGTTCTATGTACTAGATAGTAATTCTTTTGTATTGTAAGGGCGGTGTCCCTTTTGTGTTGTAGTCGTGTTTTAAGATGGCTACTTTGAGACATAGTACTCCGATTTTGTATTCAAGGTTTAAATGAGGTGACTATTTAAGTCTTGTGTTATATTATGAAAAAGTTTTAAATTTTCCGCTATTTTTCTATGATAAATGTTATGACGTATGCTAAGGTCTTGTATAAGACATCCGAGAGGTAGAATACGCCGGTAACGGCTAGGGGGTGCTCTCGGGTCGTTACAAACTTGGTATCATAGAATAAGGTTATCAAATTAGTCTTAGGATTCAACGTCTCATGAGCCACGTCTAGTAGAGTCTTGTTCATCTGTGTAAGTTGCAACACATCTACGAGCGAGAGGCTATAGGATGATAGAAGTTTCACTTTCTTCATTACTCTTGTGTCGTGCCGTAGAGATTCACTCCATATGATCTCTCTCTCTCTTATTTTACCTTGTCCGGTGGACTTCTAGATGTGATTACTTGGAAGGGGTGATGTTGCAAGTATCGAGGGAAGAAAAGGTGAGTTTTAATGCTTATTATAATTTGGTGACTATATGAGTATATATGAAGGTAGATTTGGAAATCGTATAGTGATGCCAATCATGGCTATGTGTGACCTATTAGGTTGGAAGCATTACATTGAAAATGTTGTGTGGTGGTATAGTTCTCATATGATAAGAGTCATTATGGTAAGAATGAAATCCTTTTTAGGATGATGAGTTGCTTTATGGTGATGGGTACTGATAGTAGAAAGTCATGGTGTAGATTTGAGGAGTTTTGAAGGAATTTGGTAACTAGTGTGACTTGAAAGTTGCTCTTTTCTTATGAGTGATGCTTCATGGTTGTCCTTGTGTGAATCAGAGTTCTTGTGTAGGTTTTCCCTAAGAGTGGAAAAAGGGGATTTGTTCCATGAGTTGGGATAGTGTTTTTCTCTAAGGTTAACTTGGAGAGTTGAATGTACCCTTTAGTTCATGGGAATGACAAGAGAATAGATGTTGACCAACTCTAAAGAGGATAGTAGTCATGTAAGGTTGATCTTAAGTATGGTCATTCAAACAGGGTGTTTAGATAATACCTAGGCATGGTTGAGCGGAAAGTTACACCAAAAAGTTATGATAAGGGTATGATGTGATAAGGAGTTCATTAAGCTCACCCTAAGTGGGGGATAATGTGCCTAGATGGTAATGTTTTTAGTGCCCTTAGTATTTCTACATTGAACTTCCTTGAGTTCTCCATGTTGAGAACCACTTTGGGTGATAGATATGAAGTTGAGAGGTATAGATACTTATTTTTTTTGATTCTTGAAATCCTCACCTAAGGGAGTATAGTGAGGACTTAGTGGAGAATGGTCCCTACCTTAGAGATGAAGGAGGTAATGATTAAAGGAGTTTGCATAACTTGATCCCAAAAGGGGGACATTGTGCTTAATTGGTAAGTGATAGTTCTCTTGGTTACTTTAATGTGCTCTTAGATGGGTTTACCCTAAGCGGGGGATGATGAGTGAGTAGTAAGGTTGTTGATATCCTTATCTTTTCCTTCTATTCTTATTCAAGCTTGAGACCAGAGAGTTCCTAGTATCTTCTTCATGTTTTGGAGTATTGCATATGATTATGAGTTGCATGATCTACGTATGTTATGCATGTCCTAGAAGACACTATGTTATGCATGTTTTGAAGGATTCTTATTACATAAAAAAAAGATAATGGAATTTTAGTAATAAAATTCATGTCTCTCATGTCAATATGCATCTTTATATGGTGAATGCACTCTTGACTTCATGAGGAAGAGAGTATGACCATGCTTAGGTTAGAAGTTGAAAATTTCTCCTTAAATGAATTGACCTTTGTGTGTTGCTTGCTTATGAGTTTATGATGCCATATGTGTATGTTGTGGCTAGAAGAAGGTAGTCCCTCCTTGAAAATAACTAAACATGGTAATGCCATGTATGTTCTTTATAGTAAGATGATTAAATGATAAGACTAGTAAATGATCTATAATCCTCAAGTTAGGGTGCAACTAGTATGAATTGGTTAATTGCCTCATGAGTGGAAATGTTGATCATGTCTATGTGTACATTTGAAAGCCATTGCATATTGGACCCTATGATGATATAGAAGGGGTAAATAGCATGTCATGATTAGGAGAAGGTAGTTCCTCCTACAAACATGAGAAAGGCCTATATGGTTGATGCATTATGAGTCGGTGAATAAATTTTCTACTTGCTTGTGTTGCATGAGTTGATTTGAAGTGCATGCTTAAATGATTTATTATGATAAAGTTGCATAATGTGCCTTAATGAGATAGTGCATGTTGTGTTTCTTTGGTGTTTGAAATGAGAATGATGATTTGGAGAAGGAAGTTCCTCAAATGAAATGGGAAATAATAAAGTTGATGCATAAGGAGTTGGTAGATGTGTTACTACTTTCTTGAATTACACAAAGTTGTTTTGAGCCTTTTATGTGCAGTTGATGTTCCTCTTTGATGTGTGCTCTTATGATGATGTTGTATGCTGTGTATTGTGAGCAGCTAGTTGGGTCATTGAGTCCTCTGAAGTGTTTTAAGTGTCATTCGAGGACGAATGTTCCTAAGTGGGGAATATTGTAACAACCCTCAAAATGAACTAGTATAAAGTAGAGCCTCACATGGGTTTTATGCATTAATAACTTGTTAAAAAAATGAATAATAACCTTTTTAGTCACTTTTAAAAGGTTTGGAAGTCAAACGTCAAGGGACAACCAAGATGTTCGGAAACTAGTCTTTTACGTGTTGGTGTGATCTAGTATTTTGTTCACGTTTCTATGTGTTCTTTGGAGTCTAAAATTAGTGGAGGTGACCCTAGTGTCTTAATAAATGTGTTTAGGGTTAAAACATTCAGTTACGACTCCTCGAGACCAACCTAAGGGTCCCCGAGGAGGATCCCAACCCTTGACAAAACAAGCTGCCAAGGCAGCTTGAAGTTGCGCATAGAGAGAGTGGCTCCGCGTCGCGGACCTGATCCACTAAGGGCCAAAGGTTTCGTCTGCGTCGCGGACCTGATCCACCAAGGGCCAAAGGTTTCGTCCGCGTCGCGAACTTGGTTTCCAACGAAATGTGCGAAAATAAAACTCAAGTTTGACTTGTTTTAAAGATCCAACTAAGTGAGGGGTCGTTTGGGTACTTTGGGGAATTATTATAAACGGTTATTCTACCTATTTTTGGACATTTTAAGTTGGTTAAAACACTAAAACCTAAAATTAGACTCCATTCTTCAAATTGACCCTTCACTCTCAAAATAGATTCTATCAAAAACTCCATTGAAGACCTCAATGAAGATCAAGCTAGAAGATGGGTTTTCAACTGATTTCTTCTTCAATTTCATGGGTCTTCAATAATGAAGGTTTGGTAACTCTTGATTCTTGAATAACCTCTCATTCAAGGAGTTCTATCAAATAATATCAAAAGTGATTCAAAGACCAAAATTCCCAATTTTCAATCTAAACATGAGTCGTTGGTCAAATGATTTTCTAAATCATTGTATTGATGAGTTAATGTCGAATTAAGGTTTTCAGACAATTTTCAAAGGAGTTCTTGAAGAAGCCATGACCCCCAAATTCTCAAAAATTGGCCTATGATGTGGGTCTTTGTGAATATGATCTCTATTGGTGAAATTATGTTTAGATTAGATTGTATTGACGTTTACTATGGTTATCTATGCTTATTCTTGTTGAATTGTTGGTATATTGATGATTTGAGAATTATGGCCTTATGGCCAAAGTTATGGGTTGATCCCTTTGTTTATAGAATTGTACTTAGATTATGTTCATGTTATTGAATTACACTGTTCATTTCTATTGCTATCTATGTCAATTGATTATGAATTGTTGAGGATTGATCCATGGTGATCATGGCTTGGAGAATTGGTAAGTTGACCAAACTTCTAGTCTATAGTATGAGAATTGATGTTGTGTGGTTTGGTCCACTTATGGTGGCGGTGTTTACTTCCTGTCTATCTATGCATGTTGAGATCATGGCCTTGAAGGCAATAGATGTGAAGTGAATTATTGATTATGATGCATATGTTTATGACGTTTTGCTATGAAGGTTTTGTATGAAATCCTCAATGCTAGCATGATGTTTAAAGTGTGTTGATGATGAAGAGTATAATGTGAATGATAATGTTAAGGATAAGGTGTGGTCTACATGATTGATTATGTTAAGTACTATTGTGGAATGACCCTTACCTATATGACCCCTATATGAATGTTTTATCATATACATGTTAGGAGTACCTATTCAATGTTGAATGTGTCCTTGTCTCCTATGATGAAGTGTGGGTGTATCTCTAAAATCCCTAAAGGCTTTATATGTGAATTGCTCATAATTTGGGGACATTGTGAATGTGTTATGATACCTTGATGGGAAGTGCACTCAATATCAATGTTGTTGCTATTATGTCACTACGAGGACCAATATACACACACACACTCAATATGTATAACTATGAATATGATGTGTTATGGTGTCTATTGAAAGGTTAACTCTTATATGCACCCTTACATCTTATCATGCATGCAAAGTGTATGATTAGCAAGGTATGAATATGTGTTGTATAAAGGTGTTTATGTGAAAGGATTTCTCACATATGTACACACACATGAATGAATGGATAGGGTTGTGATAATCTAGTGAAAGTGAGTCTCTTGAAAGGTTTCCTCAATTGTACTCTAAACTAGACTATGTTATGAATATGGTATGACTATGTGAAAGGTCATTCTTACATAATGTAGATTCTATGGTGAAACGTCATTATCATCTTAGAATCCTTTGAGCTATATGATATGATAGATTAAGTCCCTAAAGCCTATTTTTATGAACTAACGTTAAATAAAGGCTTAAAGATGTTCAAAAAGGGAATTGGAGCTTAGCACTGAGTGAACATGAAAAATGAGAGTGGGGGCTTCAAGTTTAGCAAGTCCGGCTTCCCACAAGAAAACCTTCACGTTTAGCAAGTCCGGGTTCCCAACATAGATGTTGTTTCATGAGATGGAAACCTCCATGCCTAGTAAGTCAAGGTTTTTAGTAGAAATATCCTTGTTCCATAACTGCGTGCCACCGTAGGTCTTAGCTTAGTGTATCCACTAGATAGCCATTATGTATGTAGGTTCTACCTTGGGAAGTAGTACCCTCTCTTTACGGTGTGGAAGTAGAACACCTGATTCCATGTAGCTCACATGGTCTATGTCGGTTATGGTAATGTCTCCCAAACATTAAGAAACAAACTAAAATAAGAATATGAACTCTAGTCATGATTTCTTGAAGAGTTACTTAGTGTAGGTAGGCCTATGGACCCTACTTATGCATTGCACAAGTGAACTCTAAGGGAGGTTATGATTAGGCTCTTTATGTAATGAAGACTAAGGTCTATGTATGTTAATATGAAAGCATGTTAATGTTGACTTTACTTATGTCAAGACATGAAGTATGATTATGCATGTGAATTATACTTATGACTTGTTAATGGGTTTGCTTAGTATATGTGGGGGTATGGGAGTTCATGTGTGCATTGCACAAGTGAGCTTGTGAAGGGGTTGGGAGGGTGGTTTACCTATGATATGAATTAAATGGGTAATGACTAATGATGTAGTAAATGAATGAGTCCTTATATGATGGTATGAAGTATGTTGGTCTTATGTCTAATGTTAAATGAAGATGTCATGACTTGTTGAATATGATGTGCGTAGTCTATGGTGGTTTCTTAGGAACACTTGGTATGAGTAGTACTATGGGATGCTACTTGCACATTGAACTAGTATGACTTGGGGGTTGTCTTAGGTAATGGTTCCTATGTGAAAACTATGTATTATGGTGTGCTTATGACTCTATGAATATGTGGTTGGATTGATGAAGGTTATATGTAAGTTCACCCTTGATAACCTTAAGGTGATACATTGCACCAAATATTCCCTAAGGGTTGTTTGAGGAAAGGAGTTAAGATAAAGAGGAAGGTAATGTATTGTATGCATTGAATGTGCCTAAAATGTTATAAGTGGCTCTATGTGCTATTATGAATGGTTTCCATGTGTATGATTATGTATGTGGTTTATATTGTGCCTATTGTACTAAATGTTTTTGAAGTTTCTCAAAAAAGGTATGATGCATGGTTTCCAACTAAGTGTCCCTTTTAAAAGCATGTTTTTGCATGGTTGTCATACTTGGTGCATTCTTATACTAACGCCATTCTTCTTCATCTTTTTTACACCAACTGTAGGTGGTGGTGGCTAAAGGGCCTTTCCTAGAAGTGATGAGCTTGGCTTACTATTCCCAAGTTCATGTGTGTCCTTAAACATTCAAGGACCTTTATCTTAAAGAGTTTCCTTAAGTTCTATGTACTAGATAGTAGTTCTTTTGTATTGTAAGGGTGGTGTCCCTTTTGTGTTGTATTCGTGTTTTAAGATGGCTACTTTGAGACGTAGTACTCCGATTTTGTATTAATGGTTTAAATGAGGTGACTGTTTAAGTCTTGTGTTATATTATGAAAAAGTTTTAAATTTTCCGCTATTTTTCTATGATAAATGCTATGACGAATGCTAAGGGCTTGTATAAGACCTCCGAGAGGTCGAATACGCCGGTAACGGCTAGGGGTTGCTCTCGGGTCGTTACATACTTACCTCATCTCAACTCACTCAACTAAACTCAACTCAAGAATAACATATTCAACTTAAAGATTAGATACTAAACTCAACTCAAAGGTAATCAACTCAAGATACTCAACTCAAGATTATATACTAAACTGAATGATATAATACTCAACTCAAAGGTACTCAACTTAAGATATTCAACTCAATGATATGATATTCAACTCAAAGGTACTCAACTAAATATACTCAACTCAAGTTAAATCAACAATAAAAGATGCACTATATGGAAAGCTTTTAAAACAATAGATAGAAGCTCAATGTATTGAAGACTACAATAATAACTTGATTTGTATATATAAAAATACAATATAACTTTGTGGGAGTTTCTCTAACCAACAACCATCACTATGAGTTATGTTATGATACATCATCTCGCCCACGCTGCCAGAACTATCCTATACCTTGTTGGGTTATAGAACCTCTCAACTAAGTTGATCCACTAGTCTATTCTAAAAAGCTCTAAGGAGTCATCTCAAAAGTATGACCCTTTCTACCCATATTGGCTACATGGTTTATGGAGACTTGAGTTATCTAAACTCGTCCCCATATCGATGGTCAATACTACTCCCAAAATATACTCAACTCATATGTTTAAAAAACATCTTTCTGCGTTTTGAGATTATTACTCAAAAATCGTTCTCTTGAAAGAGATGTTACTGAAACTGCTCAAAACTCTCTTGGAATCTCAGTTTCCCCCTCTTATAAATGTGAAAACATTTAATTTTTGCAATACTTAGTTCCCATATATCATTATAAAGAAAATGAACTTAACTCTGCTCTTTCTCAACTCAAGTGCTCAAGTCTTAAAAGAAGTTTAGAATTTTTTTAAAAGACTTATCAAAATAAGTTTCATGCCAAATTATAGACATTAACGACTCAATTCAATATTTTCAATAACGATACATAAAACTCAATACTTGAAACTCGACAACTCAGAACTCAAGAACTTCAATGATACTAATTATTTCAAGAATGCTCAACTCAGAGGGTTAATGCAAATTTATGGGCATGAAGAACTCAACTCATGGACTTCAGGATACTACTTATCTCAAGAATTTTCAACTCATAGGGTTCATGCGAAATTATGGGCATAAACAACTCAACTCGTGGACTACATGGGCAATATGTAATAGTCCCATGATTAGGAATAAAATCTTAAAATAATTAGGAACTCAATACTCAAAAACATAGAAATCGAAGATGCTACTCCTCTTGAAGACACTCAATGTATGGAGTTTATGCGGAATTTATAAGCATGAAAGACTCGACTCAAGGGTCTAAAGAACATTATTGAACTCATGCATACGACTCTCCTCATTCTCATACTTACTTCCTCAAAACTTTGTTCAAATTGATAATTGATATCAAAGGATTCACAATTGAACACGTAGACTTTCTTAAACTCTACTCTTAACTCTCTCTTCAATGTGAATTGTGAATTCAAGAGTTATGGTTCATGATACGAAGGATATCGTGATGATAAAGTAGACTCAAGAATACAATCTCCTCATTCTCATGCTCACTTGCTCAAGTCTTGAAACAAGTTGTTAGAAATTAGAGAAGACTCATCAAAAAGACACAAAGGGACTTTCTCAAAAATGTTCGGAAGACCTCTCAAGACTTAACTCTTAGAGATGAACACTCATGTTTGGTCAAAATATTTTTTGAAAAAGTGGAGTCAGCATTCTCTCCGCGATGTGGAGAGAAAAATTTAACTTCTGAGGAAAAGGTCCACAAAGCGGACTTGGAACCTGTTTCCTGTCCGACTTTTCTTGCTTCTTTTCTAACCCCAATTCGCCTAAATTCGATTCTCTTTCTCAATTTTTCTTTAGATTCAAATACCCACTACATTTACACAAGAATCTAATCAAACACAACTCTAAAATTGACACGATTTCCTCAAGAACTCATCAATCTCATCTAAACTCAAGAATGAAAGCCAATTTCAAGAACACCAAACTTTCAACTTTCTAGAATGAATTTTGCTGAAATTAACATGATTGGCATGTGGGTGAACAAACCCAACACTATGGAAACTTACATACCTCTTAGGGATCAAACTCATAATGAAAATATGCAACAAAACTCAAAAACCTCGACGAATGCCTTGATCCTTTCCTCTTTTCTCTTCTTGAACTCTCAACAAAAACCCTAGGCGTGTATGAGGATTATGAAACCGAACCTAATCGGATTAGACCCTTAAAACCTTACTAAAAAATTAATTAAATCTGATTGGGTACGGTAAAGACCAATTTATTAGAACAAAAATACTCAAGAAACTGATTTGATGAATAAAAATAAAGTGAACTTATGAAATTCCAGCTGTGTATTAATTTGCATAAGATCTGAATTTATACAATGAAAAACCTAACCATTTCCTATCTAGTAGCCACTTACAAAGTGGATGTTAAAACTAAATAAGAGCATGTGCCACTAACAACCATAAAAGGGGCCACAACAGCCATTAAAGGGGCCACTAACTTTAGAAAGTTGAGCAACTAAAGTTGACTAAGTCTAGCTAGAAAATAGGAAGCACTAAACTGAAATAAGTAAAAAACAGTGAAAATAACAAGCTGGAAAAAATGCCAGTTGTCTAACACTCCTCCTTGGCATTTTTGTGGCAAACACTAATTTGTTGCCTCAGATCTTCAAACCTTTCCTTTGGCAATGACTTAGTGCAAATGTCAGCTAGCTGGTTCTCAGATGAACAATAAACAAGCAGCACTTCATTAAATTGTTGGACTTCTCTAATAAAATGAAACTTGATCTTGATATACTTAGTTTAACCATGAAACACTGGATTTTTTGAGATTGATACTGCTGAACTGTTGTCACACATGATCTTGGTAGCTTATGTTTGTTCATGGCCCAAGTCCTTCAACATCTTCCTTAGCCAGATAACTTGATTCACAGCAGATGCAGCAGCTATGTACTCAGCTTCTGCTGTTGATTGAGCTGTTGTTTCTTGTATCCTAGAGCTCCAACTAAAACAACTTGTCCCCAAACAAAAAAGTTATCCAGAGGTACTTCTGGAATCATCAACTCCGCCACCCCAATTACTATCAGAGTACCCGATCAGGTTCATAGTTACTTCGCCAGATGTTGGGAAAAAAGTTCCAAACTTGATGGTTCCTTTAATATACCTGACCACTTTTTTAGCTGCTGTAAAGTGTGTGTCTCTAGGCGAATGCATGAACCTAGAGAGCAAACTTACAACAAATAGAATGTCATGTCTGCTTGCGGTTAGATATAGAAGACTGCCAATTAAGCTTTTATACATACTATCATCCACTTTTTTTGGAATCCTCATCGTTGCCAAGCTTCACACTAGTAGAGATTGGAGTACTCACAGGTTTGCAGTCTTGCATTTTGAACCTGTTTAGAATATCCAAAATGTATTTCTGCTGGCATATGAAAATTCCATCACTGGACTGCAACACTTCCATGCCAAGAAAGTACTTCATGACTCCAAGATCAGTCATTTCAAAGATTTTCTCCATTTCATCCTTGAACCTTTGGATTAGTTCAATTTTGCTTCCTGTCACAAGCATGTCATCCACATAAATTGAGACAATTAAGGACTCACCTGCAGTGACTTTCACATACAGAGTAGCTTCACTTTGACTTCTACTAAAGCCAAGTTGGATGAGATGATTGTCCATCCTCTCATACCATGCCCTTGGGGCTTGTTTTAGGCCATACAAGGCCTTCGTTAAGAGATAAACTTTTCCTCTTTTCCAGGAATTGAGAAACCATCAGGTTGCTCTACATAGATCTCTTCAAAAAGAAAACCATTCAAAAAAGCCGATTTGACATCAAGTTGATGAATCTGCCAGGAACTATGAGATGCAAATGCAAGAATAAGCTTGATTGTGTCATACCTTGCTACATGAGCAAATGTTTCCTGATAATCCACACCATATTGTTGTGCATATCCCTTCACCACCAATCTAGCCTTATGTTTGCAAATTGTTCCATCAGGATTGAGTTTTGTCTTGAAAATCCATTTTACACCAATCACCTTGCGATTTCTAGGTCTGTCAACAAGCTGCCAGGTTCCGTTCTTCTCGATCATGTCTAGTTCATCTTGCATAGCTCTCCTCCATGCCTGAGAGTCTTGTCCTTCAGCATAGCTTGTTCGTTTAGAGGTAACCAAGTTGCACCGCTGATAGACATCTGTTAAGGATCGAGTTCCCCTCACTGGTACATCATCCACTAGTTCATCTTCTGAAAGTTGAGGCTTCTCTTTTGAAAATAAATCAGAATAAGAGGTCTTCTAAATTTTCCAATCCTAACCAGCTGATTCATCAAACTTCACTTCTCGGCTGAGAATTAGTTTTTCTGATTTCAAATAGAAAATCATGTAACCTTTGGATGAACTATAGCCCATAAATATGCCTTTATGAGCCTTGTTGTCCAGCTTAGTCCTCTTTGTTTCTGGAACTCGATAATAACATATACACCCAAAGATTGTGACATGGTGTACTGATGGTTTGTTCCGACACCAAGCTTCATATGGAGTCATGTCTTGCAAGGCCTTAGTAGGCAATATGTTCAGCAAATATACAAAGATATTAACTGCCTCCGCCCAAAACTCATTTGGGATCTTTCTTTCGAGCAAAAGACATATGGCCATCTCCATTACTGTCTTGTTCTTCCTTTCGGACAAGCCATTTTGTTATGGAGTGTATGGTAATGTCAATTGGCATTCAATAACCGTGCTATTACAAAACTCCACAAATTGAGAAGATGTATATTCTCCTCCATTGTTAGACCTTAAAGCCTTAATACTAAGATTACATTGATTTTCTACTAAAGCTTTAAATTGATTAAAAACATCAAAGACTTCACTCTTCAGTCTAATGAAATAAACCCAACACATTCTGATGTAGTCATCAATAAAGAGGAGAAAGTATTTGTTACAACTCAATGAGTCTGTTTTTATTGGGCCGCAAACATCCGTATGAATGAGCTGAAGTTTCTGGTTAGCTCTCCATACTTGATTTGCTTGAAATGGAAATTTTGTTTGCTTTCCCTATTGGCAAGTTTCACAAACTTGAGCATTAGAAAAAAATTCAGGCATATTTTCCACTAGCTCCTTCTTTTTCATCTCTGCGATGCTTCTCAGATTGAAGTGACCAAATTTTTTGTACCATATATTTGTATATGTTTCTGAAGTAATAGTGTAAGCCTGCTCAGTTATTTTCTCCCAATCAACTGAACACATTTTGTTGCTCATCTTGACATAAACTAATTCTACTCTAGAAGGGTCAGAAACAGCACATTCACGATTCTTAAAATGTAGAGAATAATTATTTTCAAGCATTTGTCCAACACTCAACAAATTTTGACTCATATCAGGTGCGTACAAAACATCAGGAATAGTTTTGATACCTGATATTGTTGAGATAGACACTGTACCTCTGCCTTTGACTTCTACTGCCTCACCATTTCCCACTTTTACTTTAGATTTGTATGTATCATCGAGGTATTTGAACATTTCAGCATCATTGCACAAGTGATGTGTGCAACCACTATCAAGAAGCCATGAATTAGAAGGCTCATTGATTGAAAAGTATGAAACTGCAAAGAGTTGCTCCTCATGTGCATCTGCAGCTTCTGCTACTTTTGCTTGCAAAGCACCAGAGGCCTTTGTTCTTGATTTGCAGACCTTGGATATGTGCCCCGTCTGCTTACAGTTGCTGCATATAGCATTGACCCTCCACCAACAGTACTTCTCCAGATGTGTAGTTCCTTTACAATGTTTGCACGAAGGGAACTTCTTCTATACATCTCCACTATTATTTCCTCCATCATGCTTGCCCTTATTCTTTTGGTTGACCTGTTGCTTTCCTTTACCAAAAAATGTTTTTGTACAGAGAAAGATCCTTTAGTGAAATTGTCCCATCTCATAGTTCTCATTTTCTCTTGTGCTTGAAGAGCACTCATTAGTTCACCTAATGAAAGTTTGCCCAAGTCCTTGGATTCTTCAAGTGAGGAAATCTTAGATTCAAACCTCTCAGGAAAAGTCACAAGAACTTTCTCCACAATTTGTTTGTCTGTAAATTCTTCACCAAGAAGTCTAATGTTATGAACAATTAAGGAGATTCGATCAACATACTTATTGATTGTTTCATCATCCTACATATTCAAGCACTCGAACTCTCTTTTTAGGTTCAACACTTGCATTTGACGTGTTCTATCGCTGCCTTGATATTCTTCTTTCAATCTATCCCAAGCCTCTTTTGCTGTTTTGTAAGCCATGATTCTGTAAAACACAGAATCTGCCACAACATTTATCATAAGTGACTTGGCTTCAGATTTCTTTCCCTTCTCTTCGTTGTTGGATTTGATTTGAGCCAAAGTAGGATTTGCTGGTAGAGCAGCAAATGGTTTATCTTCCGTCACAGTTTCCCAAAGCTCATAGGCTTCCAGAAAAGCTTGCATCTTCACAGACTAGATTTGGTAATTTTCACCGGTGAAAGTGAATGGTGGATTTAAATGTAGGTTGTTGGATGCCATTTGTGTTGTAGGTTAAATCTTTTTGGTCCTATAAGATCAAATAGAGGCTCTGATGCCACTGTTAGAAAAAAATACTCAAGAAACAGATTTGAAGAATAAAAATAGAGTGAACTTATGAAATTCCGGCTATGTATTAATTTGCATAAGATCTGAATTTATACAAGAGAAAACCTAGCCATTTCCCATCTAATAGCCACTTACAAAGTGGATGTTAAAACTAAATAAGAGCATGTGCCACTAACAACCATAAAAGGGGCCACTAACAGCCATTAAATGGGCCCATAACTTTAGAAAGTTGAGCAACTAAAATTGACTAAGTCTGGCTAGAAAATAGGAAGCACTAAACTGAAATAAGTAAAAAACAATAAAAATAACAAGCTGGAAAAAATGCCAGTTGTCTAACACAAATACCCCTTATTATTTTCGGGTAACTTTCATTTATCGGATAACTTGACTTCAAAAACTCACATCTCACTCATCCGACCTTGAAACTTAGCAAATTCGGTGGCGTTGAAAAGATAATTCAAAGACCTTTCATTGAATATCTTATGTAACACCTAAATTATCATGTACTACAGGCTATGGTCATTTGAAGCTGACCCAAAACTTAGTGGAACCTAGGAATGACTTGAATGGACACTCTTTAGTTCTTCTTGAAACTCAAGGTGCTACATCTAGTGACCTTAACACTTAAGAAATTTTAAATTCCTCGGTAAAATCCTACTAACAATAAAGGATGGTTCGAGTTTTAGTTAAAAAAAAAATTGGGGTGTTACAATATCTCCCCCTTGGGATAATTCGTCCTCAAATAATGGTTGCGCTGGGTATGGAACGGGTTACTCTTACTAAGGTATGACTCTAATGGTATGCTCTTCCTATACTCACGCTTAACTCAAATCCTTAGGTTCGGATTCTTTACCTCTCTATAGTGAAGTCTCATCCCAAGACTATTACACTTTACCACCACATTGGGCTCTTATAAAGAACCACCTAATGTTTAACCACACCACATTCAAGCTTAGTACTCTAATAACTCCATGGAATTCTACTAACCAGCTCCTTAAGAAATTCTCAACACTTGACTTGATTTCTCATATTATCATCTCCCCTTAGGTCTAAAGCTAACACTTGAAAGTTATGGACCTATTCCACATTGAGAACTCAATTATGCTATTTAGGCACTAATGGAAAATTATAACTTAATTGGAACCTCATCTAGTAACATACCATCTCCAAACACCTTTTAATGCTCTTGTTACTCTTGTGATTTAGCCAAACTTCACTTCCCTTATCTAAACGTTAGGGTCTCTCAGTTGCACCACTCATATTTATTGCACCTTATCACCTCAATTCCTCACCTACTCTATGTCAAGTCTTCTACATCAAATCTCAAGACTAACATCATCACCCTTATGTTTCCATTCTTTTGGTGATGACAATTATCTCAAATTTAAGCCTAATATTTATGACTAAATTTGAATATCAATATGATTGTTTGCTTACTAACTTAGAACTACTAGATACAAATTCAGAAACACTCATCCACTATGACCTTATAAAAAATAGTCAATCCTTACCTCTTAGTATTCATACTTACAATTTATATCACATTTCCCTTCATAACTTCCGTACTATTAACTCATTCACTATACATGAATGCCTAATTAGTTCTCTAGCACTTTGAATATTATGGGCTCTCCCTTAAAATCGTAAGCCTAACATAGATCTATCACCTCATGTATACTCGTGCTCTTCTATACACACTTGGTCAGTACCTACACAATGATACTTCATAACACACTCCTTTTTAGCTATAGCACACTCTACCTCCTATGATGGAATATTCACAACTCATCACTTCTTAGTCTACCCATAAGGGGAATCTCCTCATTACTAACTTACTAGGTGCATGACTATAGTAACATATCATGTCAAAACACCATCTCCCTTACTTAGATTACTAAACCTCTACATACTTTCCTCTAACTCTTTCACTACTACAACTCATGACCTCATAACTCATGCTACTTATTGGGGTGGAAATATTACCCAAGCTTTAAACATACCTCCTCATAAGGATCTCAACTGAAACAAGGCTTTAGGAAAAGAGTACATCGCGCTTTTAGCTTAAACACATGATTTATATGAACATGAGCGCATTCCTTTGTAATTCAACACTTAACTAGCTCTTGGGCTTCTCCCAAGTCCCTCTGGAGTCTCATCACTTCATCAAGACTCTAGCTAAGAATAACTCATGCATAAGGATCTTCGACTTTACTTTTCAACCACCTTTAGTATGAGAGGTAGTCGAAAGAATCTGAGAACACACGAGTTAGAATAAATTTTGATGACATATCTCTATTGCACGATTAAAAGTCCGAAAGAAGGGAAACTTTTCTTAAATGTCTATAGTTCCTCAATATAAAATTGGAGCCCTCACAACCATAAATAAGATCCTACTTGACACAACATCATAGACACCCTAGGACACTTGAACTCTGTGTTCTGATACCAAGTTTGTCACGACCCAAGTCTACACCTTTGACATGGCCGACACTCGAGAACTATTGATGGTCCTCAAGTGAACCCTCATCCTAGCTGACTACAAATGGAAGACTAACTCAAGTATACGAAGCTTAAAACTAAATAAAATCAATAACTCAAATACAAATCTTTAACTCAAAAGATTAACTCTGAATAAAATAATAGATTCAACTCACCAAAAAATAGGTAACGTAAATCTTTAAAATATTTAACAAAATAAATGAACCGACTTCTAAAACTCTACTTTCTATCTATGTCGCCTCTAACTGTAAAATATGGAAGTTGGGACAAGACCCACGACATCCTAGCAATTGATATAACTAAAAGTACAAGTGGAACCCTCCGAAAGCAAGGAGGCTCACCATAGCTAACTCAAACTGCATATGGTATCAACGAAACGTCTGTTGATGATCCTGAATACCTGTATATGCATCAAGAAATGATGCAGGCTAAATGGCTCAGTATATGGAATGTACGATCATGTAAGGGGAATTCTAAAGCATAACATAAGCTTGAACTTCATAAAAAGGAAACATACTTACCTCATCTCAACTCACTCAACTAAATAATAAGATACTCAACTCAAATATTAGATACTCAACTCAATGATATGATACTCAACTCAAGATACTCACCTCAAGATTAGATACTCAGCTGAATGATATGATACTCAACTCAAAAGTACTCAACTCAAGATACTCAACTCAAGATACTCAACTCAAAATACTCAACTCAAGATTAGATACTCAACTCAATGATATGATACTCAACTCAAGATAAAGCAACAATATGGAAAGCTTTTAAAATAATATATAGCAACTCAAAGTACTTAAAAATACAATAATAACTCAGTTTGAATATATAAAAATACAATAAAACTTTGTGGGAGTTTCTCTAACCGACAACCATCTCTATGAGCTATGTGATGATACAACGCCTCACCCACGCTGCTAGAATTGACCTATACCTTGTCGGGGTATAGAAATTCTCAACTAAGTGGATAAACTAGTCTATGCTAAAAATCACTAAGGAATCATCTAAAAAGCATGACCCCATCTACCCATGTTGGCTACATGGTTTATGGAGACTTGAGTTATCTGAACTTGTCCTCATATCGGTGCTCAATACTACTCCCAAAATATACTCAACTCATATTTTTAAAAACATAACTCTTTCTGTGTTTTGAGATTATTACTCAAAAAACTTTATCTTGAAATAGATATTACTCAAACTGCTCAAAAATCTTTTGGAAATCTCAATTTCCCCTTCTTTTAAATGTGAAAACATTTACTCTTTTGGAATACTTAGTTCCCATATATCATTTTAAATAAAATGAATTCAACTCTACTCTTTATCAACTCAAGTGCTTAAGTCTTAAAACAAGTTTAGAAAATTTTGTAAAAGACTTCTCAAAATAATGTTCATGCCGAATTATGAACGACTAAATTCAAGGTTTTCAATAACCATACATAGAAATCAATACTGCAACTCGACAACTCAGAACTCAAGAGCTTCAATGATACTACTTATTTCAATAATGCTCGACTCAAAGGATTCATGGGGAATTATGGGCATAAACAACTCAACTCATGGACTTCAGGATACTCCACATCTCAAGAATGTTCAATTCATAGGGTTCATGCGGAATTATGGGCATGAACAACTTAATTCATGGACTCTATGGGTAATATGTAATAGTCCCATGATTATGAATAAACTCTCAGAAGAATTAGGAACCCAATGCTGAAAGACTTAGAACTTGAATATGCTACTCCTCTCGAAGACACTTAATGTGTGGAGTTCATGCGGAATTTATGAGCATGAACTACTCGACTCAAGGTCAGAAGGACATTAGGGAACTCATGCATAAAACTCTCCTCATTCTCATACTTACTTCCTCAAATCATAGTTCAAATTGATAATTGATTTCAAGTGATTCATAATTGAACTCAAAGACTTTCTTAAACTCTACTCTACACTCTCTCTTCAATGTGAATTATGAATTCAAGAGTTATGGTTCATGATTCGAAGGATCTTATGATGATAAAGTAAAATCATGACTAGCTTCTCCTCATTCTCATACCCACTTGCTCGAATCTTGAAAGAAATTGGTAGAAATTGTAGAAGACTCCTCAAAAAGAATCGAAAGGATTTCTCAAAACTGTTCGACAGAACTCTCAACACTTAACTCTTAACTCTACCATGAATTCGAATTATGAATTTTGAATTCAAGGTTATGATTTGTGATATGAATGATATCATGATGATTAAAAGTGTTTTAGATAGTTAATCATGAGAAACAGTTGGAAAACACTGTCAGGGGAGAAAGTCCGCGACGCAGAGATGATTTATAATATTTGGTCAAAATAATTATTGAAAAAAATTCACTTTTCTTCCTCGTTTTCTAACCCCAATTCACCTAAATTGGATTCTTTTTCTCAATTTCTCTTTAGATTCAAATACCCACTACATGTACACAAGAATCTAATAAAGCAAAACTCTAAAATCGACATGATTTCCTCAAAAACTCATCAATCTCATCTAAACTCAAGAACAAAAGCCAATTTCAAGAACAAACTTCAAAAGCACCAAACTTTCAACTTTCTAGAACGAATTTCTCTGAAATTAATATGATTTGAGTGTGGGTGAACAAACCTAACACTATGGAAGCATACATACCTCTTCGGGATCAAACCAATGGTGAAAATTTGAAACAAAACTCAAGAACCTCGACGAACGCCTTGATCCTTTCCTCTTTTCTCCTCTTTTCTCTTATTTTCTCTTCTTGAACTCTCAACTAAAACACTAGGCGTGTATTAGGATTATAAAACTGAAACTAATCCAAATAGACCCTTAAAACCTTACTAAAAATGAATTAAATTTTATTTGGTATGGAAAAGACCAAAATACCCCTTACTATTTTCTGGTAACTTACCTTAACTGGACAACTTGACTTCAAAAGGATATATCTCACTCATCCGACCTCAAAACATAGTAAACTTGTTGGCGTTTGAAAGATATTTCAAAGAACTTTCTTTTGATATATTATGGAAGACCTAACTCATCACTAAAGGCTATGGTTGTTTGAAGTTGACCCAAAACTTAAGGAACAGAGGATTGACTTGAATGAACACTCTTTAGTTCTTGTTGGAACTCAAGGTGCTACCTCTAGTGACCTTAACACTTAAGAAATTTTAAATTCCTCGGTAAAATCCTACTCACAACGAAGGATGGTTCGAGTCTTAGCTCAAATTTTTTTTGGGGTGGTACATAATATCTCCCCCTTAGGATCATTCATCCTCGAATGATAGCTGGACTGGGTATCAAACAAGGTTACTCTTATCATCTCTACCATGCCAACTAGAATTTTCCTGCATTACTATTCAGAACCAACTAAGGGCTATCATTATAGATATTTGTCATAGTAAAACCTCATTCTCTTCTTCCTCCTCATTTATAACTTCACACTGAATTATCACACCATCATTATCACGATAGGATCATTAGCCTTTTTTTCCTTCTATCTAGAACTCTATACAATAATATCATTCTATATTTTACTCATAAGGGAAACTCAAAACCAATAACTGACTAGGTGCATGATTGCAATCACACAATCTACCCCATCACCATCTCATTTCCTTAGATTACTGAACTTCTGAATACTTTCCTCTAATTCTTGGTACTTTCACTAGTACTTCTAATAATCTCGTAATTCATACTATCTTTTAGGGTGAAAATACTACCCAATCTGTAAACACACTATTCTCTTAAAGCTATTAGATTAATAAGGTTTAGGGAAGAGTATACAACTCGCTTTTAGCTCAAATGCAAGATACATACGAACATGAGTGCATTCCTCTTAAACTCAACACTTAACTCACTCATGGGCTTCTCTCAAGCCCCTCTAGAATCTCATGACTTCTTCAAGACTCTTGCTAAGAGCAACTCATCGATAAAGTATTAACTTTGCTTTTCAACCACCTTTAGTATAAGGGGTAGTCGAATGGATATAAGAATGCATGAGTTAGAACAAGTCTCTATCGCATAGCTCTATTGCACGATTAAGATTATAAAAGGAGAGAGACTTTTCCGAAAATGTCTGTAGTCACTTATTATAGAATTGGGCCCCTCACAACCTTAAACAAGATCCTGCTTGGCAGGGCTTTGTAGACACCCTAGGACTTTTGAACTCTGTGCTCTGATACCAAGTTCGTCGTGACCCGAGCATATACCCTGGACATGCCTAGCACTCGAGAAGCATTCCTGGTCTCCAAGTGCACCCTCATTCTAGCTGGCTACAAGCGGAAGACTAACTCAAGCATACAAATGCTTAAACCTGAAATAAATTCAACAAAGTGAAATACTCAACCTTTTTAAAAGTCTATACAATGCTCAAAATAAAAGTAAATACAGAAATTCCTTTACTCTATCTATTTGTGAGGCCTCTACTATTACAAAAAGATATCAAGACAAGACCCACGACATATTAAAACTGCTCACTGTAAAATAAAAGTGAAGTCCTCCGGGTTATAAAAAGGCCCCCCAAAGTTGACTGGAATATCGCATGACCTCAAGGAAACGTCTGTTGATGATCTTGAATACCTATAGTTGCATCATAAAATGATGTAGGCCAAATGGCTTGGTACGTGGAATGTACGAGCATGTAAGGGGAATTCTAAAGAATAAAAATGGTCTTGAACTTGATAAAAAAGACACATACGTGCCTCTTCTCAACTCACTCAACTAAACTCAACTCAAGAAAACATAGTTCAACTCAACTCAGAGAAAATAGGGCTTAACTCAATGACAAGATATTCAACTTAGTGAAATAAGGCTGAACGCAATAATAAGATACTCGTCTCTGGATACTCAACTCAATTTAAAGCAACAATAAAAGATGCAATATATCGAAAGCTTGGAAAATAGTAGATAGCAACTCAATGTATTAGAAAATACAATGTAACTTTGTTTGTATGCAAGAATTAAGAATAAACTCTATTTGTCTATAAAAATACAGAATAAACTCTTTGTATATAAGAATAAAAAATATATTTATGAGAGTTTCTCTAACCGACAACCATCACCATGAGTTATGTGATGATACAACGGTTCGCCCACGCTGCCAGAACTGTCCTATACTTTTCCAGGGTATAAGACCTACTCACTAAGTGGATCCACTAGTATATGCTAAAAAGCATTAAGGAATCATTTAAGAAGTATGACCCTTTCTATCCACGTTGACTACATAGTTTAGAGGGGTTGTGAGTTATCTGAACTCTCTCCCATATCGGTGCTCAGTACTACTCCTAAAATATAATAGCTCACTTTTTCTGTGGTTTGAGATTATTACTCAAAAATCTTTTTCTTAAAAGAGATGGTCCTCAAACTCCTCAAAACTCTTTTAGAAATATTAGTTTCCTCTCATCTTAAATGTGAAAACATTTAGTCTTTGGAATACTTAGTTAAAGAAAATAAACTCAACTCTGCTCTTTCTCAAAAACATTTCAAAATCCTATTATAATATGATCATTTATGACCCGGGAAGTGATACTACATAAACATTGATAGTATATCTAGATAACATATTCTCATACATTGATGGCACACTCGATTGTCATACTAATCATGTTTTAGAAAACTCTTTTCTAAAAACTCATATTTACTTTCTCAAACTTCAGTTGAAGAACTCAAGTGTTGGCTTTAAAGATCTTTTTAAGATTTCTAACTCAAATCATAGGGTTCATGTGGAATTATGAACATGAATGACTTAACTCAGGGATCTTAATAACAATAAAGAACCTCAATACTCAGAGATCAAGAGTCAATGAAACTACTTATCTCTAGACTGCTGGACTCATAGGGTTCATGTGGAATTATAGGCATGGAAAACTCAACTCAAGGGCTTCATGAGTAACATGTTGTAGTCCCATAAGTAGGAATAGACTCTCAAAAGGATTAGTAACTCAATGCTAAATGACTTAGAATTCAAAGATGCTACTCCTCTCGAAGATACTCAATTTATGGAGTTCATGTAGAATTTATGAGCATGAACAACTCGACTCCAGGGTATAAATAACAATATAGAACTCATGTATGTGAATCTTCTTATACTCATACTTACTTCCTCAAAACATAGTTTAAAACTCAAGTGTTGGCTTCGAAAAACTTCTCAAGATTTATAATTCTAAATAGGCTTCATGCTGAATTAAAGACATGAACAAATCAACTCAAGGATCTCAATAAAAATATAAAAACTCAATAATTAGGAATAGAATTTTAAAAAGAACCATGAACTCAAGAACTCAAATCAACTTAACTCAAGAATACTCAAATTTAGGGGTAGAATCCTAGATTTCTCTTTTATTAATTTTAAAGAAGATGTAAGGCATAAGGACGAACTAGTCCAATACTATGATAGTCTTACATACCTGGAAAAACAAAGTTCTTGAAGAATCTTGAAGAAGAACTTGGTTACGAGCCTTGAAATCCTAGCTTGAAAGTAAACGATCAAGAAAACCTTTCTTTATATTGTTGAATTAGTTTGTTGAAATCTCTATGGCCAAGAATCATGATTTTAATTAGTGATTCATGATTGTATGGAGGAATTGGAGTTGAAAAGAATGGAATTCTTGGAGAAAGACTTACCTTGAAGTAGAATCTTGAAAAACATTGAAAGAATCTTGAATGGAGTCTTTTACTTTGATTTTTCCTTAGGGTTTTACCCTAAAGTTTGAGAGAGAAGTGAATGATGTGTTAAAAGATGAAAATCTGATTTTTTTTTACCCTTTTATTAGTCAAGACATTCATTTATGGTTTTCTTGGAGGTAAAAAGGCAAAAACAACGCTTTTTAATGTTTTCTTGTCGGCTAATTCGTTACAACACTGTATCAGGTTACTAAAATAGTCATAACTTTTTACTCAAAAATTGGATTGAGACGAAATCTGTGGCCTTGGAAAGTAGATTCAACTACCTTTAATTTGATGGGTTATGGGCCATATAACTCTTTATATTATAAGAGATATGGTCATTTGAAGTTACCCAAGTAGAATCTTATATCAAAACTTAATTGATATGAAAACTCAAGAACACTTACCAAGAACTCATCAAGAAATTATATTGCCCAATATTTATGGATAGATTCGGAATAGAAACTCATGATTGACGTGTGGCTGAACATACCCAACACTATGGAAGCTTAGATACCTCAAAGAACTAGGTTCTTGGTGAAATCTTGAATTTCTTGAACGAACGTTTGAAACTTTGAACTTTTTCTCCTCTTGAATCTTCTCTTAAAACCCTTAATTCTTTGGGGGTGAATGAAATTGATTCTAATCATTTTAGACTACTAAAATTGTACTAAAAATGTTTAAATCCAATTGGGTAAGGAAAAGACCAAATGCCCCTCATATTTTTGGGTAAATTTCCTTATTTGGACAGCCCGACTTCAAACGGGGATATATCTCTCATACGAGCACAAAAATTAGCATACTCGATGGCGTTGGAAAGATCACTCGATGTAGTTTCATTTGATACCTTAGGGGTTTTCCTAACTTATCCTGTGCTAAAAGTTATGGTCATTTAAAGTTGACCCAAAACTTAAAAGAACTAAGGAATGACTTGAATGAATTTTCTTTAATTCTTTTTGGAACTCAAGGTGCTATATCTAGTGATCTTAATACTTAAGAAATTTTAAATTCATTGGTAAAATCCAACTCACAACGAAGGATATTTCGAGTCTTAGTTCAAAAAATTTCTGGGGTGTTACACATCATATACCTTGCTGGGGAATAGGACTATACTGTTACTATGGATCCATCTAATAGGCCTTCTCATAGGCAATGAGGAGTTGCACGAAGAATCAATGCTATCTTATCCTACGCTGGCTACGTAATTTTATGGTACTTTTGAGTCATAAAAGACTCTAACCCAATTCGGTGCTCGATACTACTCCCAAAATGATCAATACCAATTATGCTCAATTCACCCTTTACAAAGAAGGGGCTATTACTTTATTGAAGTACTTTTCAAAACATTAGTCATACTTGCGTTTTTAAAACACGCACTTATGGACTTATCTTACAAGTCCAAGATCGATAAAGGTATATATAACAAATGAAAGCCCTTATCTTTTTATGAAAATAGCATTTTTAAACTTTCCTCTTAAACTTACTTTAGATTTAAATGAATCCGGAGACTTGTGATTAGGATATGCAGAGATTTACAAAGGTAAATGAAGCATATAGGAGGTAATACAAGGGAGGGGAATGCGGCCACACATAAGGTAACACACGTTGGATGAAAGAAGGAGAAATTGGCCAAGCAACCCTTGTCGCACTGCTCGAGCGGGGAGCCAGGCCCCAAACTTTTAAGAGTGAGGTCGGGCGCACTATTGCGCCACCCGAGAACCTGGAGCACTGGGTCTAGGTCGGGGCACAGTGCTGGTGCGGTACCATAGCCCCTCCCCAACGACTTGACAATTTTTTTTTATGTAAAATCGCGGCCTTAATTCTGTTTAGAATTCAGAAATTTCTCCTAAACTCTACTTGTTGCTCAAACTCAAAGCCAATCCATAACAACTCTCATACGATCCATGTTTTAAACATTACTTTACAATCCATGTTGTCCATGTGATTCTAAGCATGAACAACATGACAAGATTTTAAAGAGAACTAAGGAAATTAAACTTCAACTGTTAAAAAACAAAATTGAATATCTAGAATCAAGAATGGATCCTTTAGATGAAACAATTTCTTGAATAAATTGAGATGCAGGGTGTGAGGACGAACAATTTTAACACTGTGACAATCCTTACATACGTGGAAAGAACTAAAGTTTTAGGTGAAATTGATGGAAACTTGAAGGACGCTTTGAACCCTAGTGTTTTCTACTCTTGAAACCTTTCTCTAATTCCTCTAAGTGTTAAAGAATGTGAAAAATCTTTTAACGCTGCCCAAACCTTTAATTAGGTAATGAAAAGTGTGGCTAGGTTTAGTAGGGGTGGGAAAATACCAAATTATCCCTCTAAAAATGATTGAGATGTTTTGAAAAAGAGGCTTAACTAAAACGAGCATATCTTCATACTCCGAGCACAAAATTAAGCAAACTTGGCGGTGTTGGAAAGAGGGCTCAAAGACCTTTAATTTGATATGTTAAGGGTCGCCTAATTCTTTATGTGTTAAGAGATATGATTGTTTGAAGTTGACACAAGTAAAATCTCATACTGAAACACAATTGGGAAGAAGGCTTTCAACTCAACTTTATGCTAGGGGATTCTAGTGTCCTTAATTTATATCCAAAATCATTGCCACTCTGAAGAATTGACCTTAACACCTAATAACAATTAAAAATCATGCGGTACAATCTTATTCACAAATGAAAATTGGTACGAGTCTTAACAAAAATTTTTTTTGGATGTTACAGGATCTCTATTGAAATATATATATATATATTTATAGTAAGATTTGACCTGTATAAAGTGTAGTTTTCCAATTAAGGGTGTCTAGCTGGAAACTCTGACACCACCAAAGCTCATCCCATCTAGAAACTTCAATTTTATATAAGTGTATTTCACAAAAAGTTTCTCAAAAATGCTCATCTACAAATACATTTAAGAGGGCGAATTCTAGATGTGCATTTTCGAGGATGAAGTGTTTATAAGGTCAACTTAAATCAAATTAAGATGTTTAAATGTATATTTTCAAAGCTGAATTTTAATCATCAATTGAGATCGATTAATATTTTTCTTGGTATACAAAGTTTAATGAAATTAGGATTTTGTATTGTATAAAATTTATATATATGAACACTTATTAATGTTTTCTACGTAGAAACTTTTCCATTTTGAATGAACTTAATTTTCAAGGATAATAGGAGATTTAACACTCTTAGACAACAAATCTTTATACGTATATTTAGTTATAATTTATTGATTGTGTATTAATTTTAAATTAGTGGAGTACCATATGTTTGATATTTCGAGTTTGAATGATTTAATATCTTCTAAAAACATTAAGAAATGAAAAACATAGTTTCTGAATAATTTTTACTATAATAGGAAAATCAGATTTAAATATTAAATAATGTTATAGCTGTAAAACAATCACAATCATTACAGAATTCAAAAAAAAAAAAGTGTCGAAATAAACAAGATTGTTACAGAGAAGTCTAATTGTAGTTTTGTTAATATGTGATATTTTAGTTTGTGATGGTTAAGTTTCTTGGAGGGGTTCCAAGATAAATCTTGATTGTTATTACATTGAGATCATAGTATGTGTTATCTTGTTTATATTAAATGACTTATTTATGAGGTAGTGTCACTAAATATTAAGAGAGTAAAGACAAAACTATTGGAAATAGATCTTTAGTTGTTACAAAGGACAACTATAAATTTATTGGAAGTTAGACTGTCACGACCAAAAACTGGACTTGACGACACTCGTCTAATCCCACCAAGACAATTTATCCTCAAACCCAACAATACAAATGAAATGCGGCAATAAACTAATAATAACATAAGCACGGAACACATAGTCATTTTAAAGTATCCCTAAAACCTAGTTGTCATGTGTACAAGCAACTATTGTAATAATAAAGAATTTGAAAGATAAATACAAGTCTCAATGTCTTTGTCTCTTGAATAGAACAAAACATAAGTAAGAAATAAGAGGGCAACCTAACATGAAAATTTTATTAGATTACGAGAAATCTATTCATTCAAACTAAACCACCAAAATTACAACCTCCATAGAAATTAGCGCAACCTAACAATTTAAAAAGCACATTTCACAAGGTTCCATAGTCATAGTGCAACAGTTACAATTCATCAAATCACAAGTATCAAGTTCATGGATCACAAGTATGAAGTCATCAATCACAACCTTAAAGACCTCGACATCAATCACAGTCACTGACAAAGACCTCATCATAATCACAATAACATCTCTTCACATTGTTCTAGAACCAATGTAAATATGAATGTTCACACAAATATGAATAGATGACAATCACAAGCAATATTTGGGGTAAATCGGTTCAAACACCTGATTCCATAAATAAAAATTCAATATGGGAATTTATACATGAAAATGTTCCCAATAAGATTCGCAATTCATTGTTGAAAACCATTTCAAAAATGGAGTTGTATTCAGCTCATAATCATCATGTTTCTCAAGAACTCAAGTTCATGCAAACCTTGCTAATTAGCCAATCAAAAATCCAAAATTTTGATGTTAAAATCCACAAATGATCATAGGGAATTGAAGATTTAGGGTAACAAAAAATTACTCAAAAGATTTAGTACGATAATCCTCTTTAAAATCGCCTTCAAGGATTTTTCAAAATTCAAAATGGGAGAAAATGGGGTAAAACTCCAAAATTTCAGACATAAACCCTCTCAGGTCTCGCTTTCATGAACCTAAGATCGCTTACGCATTAATCACGATCGTGACACATGGTTCACTGAAGTGAACCCTGCAAAAATTTGACTCCCCACTTTTGCGAGCCAACCTTTGTTAACCCGAAGGTCGTGAAAGCAAGAAGTGCTTAGCGAATGTGAGTGTTCTTACCCTTCATGAACGCGGTCCGGTCTTCACTAGTGAACCCTCGGGAAATGGAAGAGCCCTCCGTGAATGCGAAGATAGCACACACCATCAACCATAAGATTCTCAAATATTTCCAAAAAGCCCATCGGGATTCATTTAGAACCTCATATACATAAACCAAATGTGTTGCCTTCCTAAACTCGGCGTTCCAAACATAATGAAATCATTGAAACACAAATCCAAGGTCCTCTTGACCCAAAACACATGAATGTCACAAGAAACAAATAGAACACCTAAAAAGGTCAAATCAAGATCGAGACTCTGAAAATTCAACAAAGACCTCCTCTAGGCATAAAATCATCCCCCCAAATCCAACAGAACAGTCGAAAATTAGATTCGAACATCCATACCCTGAATGTTGATCAAAGTCAACCCTAAGGCTAAAATTTTACAAATTTCTAACTTAGGACCTCAAATCCTTAAAAAAAGATTCTCAATCTTAAAATGACAACTCTCATAGACCAAATTCCACATTCCAAGACTGATGGAATCAATGGAATTTCATTTCGAGGCTCAAAATACAAAAACCCAATTTTTAACAACTTTATCCTTTCAAACTGAAAAACTTTTATAATTCACAATTTTTCACGAAGAATTCGTAACCAATTTTTGAATTCTTTCAGAAATGACTCAGCGCAAATATGGGGATGGCTAAAATGGTAACTTTATGAAAAATTCCAAAAATGACCTTCCAGGTCATTACATTGGCCTCAAGTTTAGTGAAGAGTTTTTTATTAATTATGTACACATGTAAGGCATATATTTTTTCTCTCTTAAATAAATATTTTTCACATAAAATACCTATGTTGAATTATTTTCCTAAATTTATTTGAAGGAATGCAGAGTTATTTCGTATTTTAAATTAGTGTGATGAATTATGTTATTTTATAGGAATAATACATAAATATTCCCTTTATCATGGTTGCCACGCCCCGAGCCTACACCCTAGATGTGGTCAGTATTCGAGAACCATTGTTTTCCCTAAGCGAACCCTTGGCCTAGCTCAACTCTCAACGGAACACTTACTCAACATAATATAGACTCAAATGTAACTTTAACTGAATATCTTAAAAGATAGTCTCAGCATATTTTAGAAATAAAACATTCAAAATGGCCTCAAGGGTAACTCAAGTCTAGAACATAACAATTGAAATGAAAAAGACACATGAACTATTACTGTCTATCTATTCATGAAACCTCTAGTACTAAGAGGGATGACGGACTAGACCCCCAATCATCCTAACAAACTGAATAACAGAAAATAAATGAGGTATCTTTCGGAAGCAATGAGGCTCACCAAACAACTCGGGAACTAAACTAGATAAACGAAGCGTTGATTTAGGATCGATGTTACCTATATTTGCATCATGAAAGGATGCAGGCCAAATGGCATCATTACATTGAATGTAAGAGCATGTAAGGGGAACACTGAACATAACCGGTACGCTTAAATTGATTAAAAGGAAACATACTTACCTCGACTTTACTAAACTCAACCACAACTCACTGATATTCAACTCAATGTAATATAAAACAATGATAAAAGTGTAGTTTATATAAAGCATTTAAAATGTATTTAAAAATACAATAATAACTCAGTTTGTATGTAAAGATATAAAATAACTCTATTTGAGAAATTCTCTAACCGACAACCATCACTATGTGATATGTGATAACACAACGTCTCTCCCACGCTGCTAGAACTGTCCTATACCTTTTCGGGGTATAGAACTCCTCAACTAAGTGGATCCACTAAGCTATGCTTAAAAGCAATAAGGAATAATCTAAAAGGTATGACCCTTTCTACCAATGTTGGCTACATGGTTTATGAGGACTTTGAGGTAACTAAACTCTTCCCCATAACAGTGCTCAATACTACTCCCAAGATATAACTTAGCTCATATGTTTAAAAACATTTCCACATCCTCAACTTTGAGATTAGTAGTGACAAGATTTCTCTTAAAACAGCTAGTACTCAAAACTCTTCATGAACTCCTTTTGAAATCGATGTTTCCTCCCATTTTAAATGTGAAAACATTTACTCTTGGGAATACTTAGTTCCCATATATTTATTTTTAAAATGAAACTCAACTATCCTCATTCTCAAAATCAAGTACTCAAGTCTTATAACATATTTTAAAAGATTATAAAAGACTTCTCAAAATGACTCGAAAGGACTCTCTACACTTTACTCTTAATTCTACCTCGTATTTTAATTATGAATTCACTGGTTATGATTCATGTTATGAGTGATATCTAAATTTTTAGATGTATTTTAGAGTAGTTATAATCAATAGGGTTGATTTAGTCATTCGATCTACAATCACCTAAATCAAATCATGCTACCTGCGAGACCGTGGTAAACGAGTAATAAATCCAAATTGATCATCTCCCACTTCAATTTCGAAAGATCGATGTTTTGAGCCATAACAATGGGCCTCTTGTGTTCTACCTTGACTTGTTGGCAATTCAGGCACTTTGCAACAAACTCTGCAATACACCTCAACAACATGAACACCATAAAGATAGTGACGCCATATTTTCAAAGCAAACACTACATCAGCCAACTCTAGATGATCGGCTGGGTAATACCTCTTGTGATTCTTAGGCTGTTTGGAGGCATAAACTATAACTTAGTCATTCTGCATCAATACACAACCCAGTACAACTCTAGATGCATCACAATACACAACAAAACCTTGGGTATCTTCTCGTAAGGTCAACACTGGGGCAATAGTCAACCTAGTTTTAAATTCCTGATAGCTCTTCTCACAAGCTTTAGACCATTGAATCTTTGATGTCTTCTAAGTCAACTTACTAAATGGGGATGAAAAATATGAGAACCCCTCGACAAACTTCCTATAATAGCCGGACAATCCCAAGAAGCTCCTAATATAAGTTAGAGATGTGGGTCTAGGCCAGTTCTGTACTGCCTCAATCTTATGAGTGTCAAGTCGAATCCTATAACCAGAAACATTATGGCCTAAGAATGCCACTGACTCAAGACAAAAATCACACTTAGATAATTTAGCACACAACTTCTTATCCTTTAGATCTTGGAGAACTACTCTGAAATGACTAGCATGATCATCCTCATTCCAAGAATAAATCAGAATTTCATCCATGAAAACGATAACAAACATATCAAGATAGGGCTTAAACACTCAGTTCATAAGGTCTATAAATGTTGCAAGAGCATTAGTCAAACCAAAATACATGACTATAAACTCATAATGACCATAGGGGGTCCTGAATATCGTCTTTGATATATCACTTTCTCTTACTCTCAACTAATGATAGGATGATCTGAGAAAAACTAGTGGCACACTGAAGTTGATTGAAAAATCATCAATCCTCGGAAGTGGATACTTATTCTTGATAGTAACCTTATTCAACTGACGGTAATCTATACACGATCTAAGAGAACCATCTTTCTTCCTCCCAAATAATAAAGGCGTGTCCCAAGGTGAGACACTTGGTCGAACGAAACTATAACATTTCGGAAATTAGTAAGCTAAACTAGAGCTTAACATTAGCGTTAGAGGCATGAATTTAACTCCCCCTACTTAAAAATAAAGGATTTCGTATTAGAACATAAAGGTATGACCCCCAATGACCAACCATGTGTCCTTGAGGAGGACCTTAAAAACATCCTGCAGTGACCAACAACAGGACCCACACCCCGTTAGTAGGTCCACGTCCCATGGTTTGGCAGTCGTAGATGAGCCCCATTGTACTGCCTAAGGCACTGAACTATGAAACCAGGACCCACGCGTCGTGAATGGGTCCATACTTCGTGGGTAGGGGATTCGTGGTTCAATCCCCAGGATGCCAACTCCCAGAACCAAAACACGTTTGACCAGGATGGTCCGTGGTTCTATCCATGGTCCGTCAACGTGGTCTCGTGGATAGTGGCATGGGGCTGGTTTGGTAGATAAGTTTAAGGGTATTTTGGGGTTTTCTGTTTTAATTAATATTAAGTGATGTCTGTTTTGCCTAATTTAGACCACCTATATAAATATTTTAGACCACTAAATTAAGTCATTCAGCTCAGTTTTTCTAAAACCTAAATCAATTCCCGAAAGTTATCCTCACCAAAAAATTCTCCCTCTAAAAATTCAAAGAAGAAGAAGAAGGAACTTTGAGCTAAGGTTGAAGAAGCTAGGATCTTCACATAAAATTCATAGGGCTTTGTGATCAAGGTATGGTAGCTCTTCATCCACGGAGCCCCTTCAAAATCCCAATTTCAAAGATAGAAATCTCCAAAAGCTAAGGTTTGATTCCAAAGAAATGGGTTCCTTTTTAAAAAGATTATAATGATTGAATTACTTTATATTATTATTTAATTGATGATTTATTATGATTTTTATGTTGAAATCCCCAAGAACCCATGAAATCCCCATATTCCCAAATTATGATCTTGTGATGTGGGTGTGTTGATGAAACATGTATATTATGAGATTATGCTTGTAGTAATTGGGTTACTTTGAAATATGTTAATATCTATGTCTAATATAGTAATTCTAGATAATTTTATTTAATATTAGCTTTGATCCTTGGAAGGGCAAATTATAATTTTATGCATGTTTATGAAGTATTTGTATATAAGAACACCTTGAGAGTAAAGTGTCTATAATTATGATATAGTTGTTGTTCTGTGAAAGGTTATTCTCATATACATACTTATGCATGAATATTATATAATGTGAAAGGTTTTCTCACAATATGAAAATTCTAAGGTTGGAAGGTTTTCTCACCTACTGAATCAATATGTAGACATGGACGATGAAAGGTTATTCTCACGCATGATCTAATGAGCTATCTTAATGAATCAAGTTATGACTTAATATGTATTCCATGAGAAATAATGCTTAGCACCGTGTGGATATTGAGTATGAGATGGAAGTATTTACAACTAGTTGAGTCCAGCTTCCCAATGGGACCTTCTACACTAGTTGAGTTCGGGTTCCCAAAGTATGTCTCATTAGATGGAGACCTTCTACCTTAGTTGAGTCCGGGTTTCTAGTAGAAATCTCCTTATCCCATAAACTATGCGCCCCCATGGGTTGTTCAAATTGTGGATCCACCTAACCTAAGAGTATGGTTCTGCCTTAGGCAAGTAGGACAACCTTTTTTTATATGGGTAACACTGGGGTTCATGCATAGCTCACATGGTCTCATGTTGGTTAAGGTTTATTCCCACACCAACAAGAACAAAAATATAAATTTTGAACAATGATTACTCAAGAAGCTTTACATAGCATGGGTGAGATTTATGGGATCTTATTCATGCATTGCATAAGTATGTTTTGAGGGTGTTTATGATATGTTTCTCTTATGTTATGATAATCTATGTATTGACTATGGCTGTGACTTATGCTTTTCCACTATCTTCATGATCATGTTCAAACTTAGTAAATTGCATGCTTTCAAATGAAATGTCCATTTTTGCATGTTTTCAATGTCTTTATGCATTGCTATCACACTTGGTGCATTTTTTTTACTAACGCCTACTTTTCCTATATTTTCCCCAAGTATAGGGTCCGGTTCTCGAGGTGGTCATTTCGGTGGCTAGTGCTTGGACTTTACTATCTTCCGAACTTGTTGGTGAGTCCTCATAGCTTGAGGACCACATTTTCTCAAGATGTAGTTTCCTTCATTGGATTTTCCTTTTTTGACATGTTGTATGGGCTAGGCCCAATTTCATTCAAGTATTGTAATAGATGGTTATATTGAGACATGTCTAGACTTCCTCTTTTGTTTATGAAAATTTTGGATTTGAAATGTGTTTTCACTTTTATTGTTCTATTGCTTATGTTTTGAGGACTAAGTGGGTTGTATGGAGTACTCCTTCGGGGTTCTATACGCCATGTTACATCTAGGGGATACCCCTGGGTCGTGACAAACTTGGTATCAGAGAAAAATGTTTAGAATGATCATAGGATGATGTCTCATATGCCACGTCTAGTATAGTGTTGTTTATAAGTGTGAAGCGCGCCAAATTTAATAATGAGAGGCTACAAGATGATTAGGATACTCCACTTCTTGCATTACTCTTAAGTCGTGCCATAGAGTTTAACTGTATAAATTCCCTCTCCTAATAGTTCTCTTATGTCTTTAGGATATGAATACACGAAGGGCTAATGCTAGATGGATGGAGGATGACAATGTGAATCGAGGAGTTCCTCCTCAAGTTTATCAAGCTCCGGTTGATCCTTTGGTTGAGAATATGACCCATACGAAGTTTAGGTCTACTATCCAAGTGTTGGCTCAAGACATGAAGGCTCAAGCAAATAGACAGGTTATAGCTCTGGTGAATCCTAATGTGAATTCGTCTGCTTTAAGGGTGAGGGATTTTGCATGAATGAACCATCCGGAATTCCATGGATCAAAAGTGGAAAAGGATCATCGAAGGATTATTGAAGAGGTTTATAAAGTACTTGCTATTATGGGGGTGCCTTTGGAGGAGAAGGCGGAGTTAGCCGCCTACCAACTAAAAGATCTAGCTAAAGTGTGGTATGATTAGTGGAAGGGAGAGAGATCCATAAGAGCAGGCCCAGTAAAATGGGATTGTTAGATATAGTTCCTACTTCCTTGATGTGCATTAATTATGTTGCAGATGAAGTTTGATGCTTCCTTCATTGAATTGTGCATTATTTTAATGTTGCATGCATAATGGGCTGCTAGTCTTGATTCTTTACTTTCGTAAGGTGTCCCAATAGTCATTTGAGGATGAATGTTCCCAAGGGGGAGATATTGTAAAACTATGGAAATTAGTAGCTAAAATAGAGCTTAACGTGAGGGTTAGAGTTATGAAGGTAACTCCCCATACTTAACAATAAAGGATTTTATGTTAGAACGTCAAGGTACGAACCCCAAAGATCAACCATGTGTCCTTGAAAAGAACCCTATAAACTACCTGGAAGTGACCAACGATAGGACTCACTCACCGTTGGTGGGTCCATGCTCCGTGGTTGGGTAGTCGGGGATGAGCCCCATAGTACTGCCTAAGGTAATGAACAAGGAGACCAGGACCCACGCTTCGTGGATGGATATACGGTCCATGGGTGGGGGAGTCATGGTTAAAGCCCCACGATGCAAACTCCCAGAACCAAACCACGCTTGACCAGGACGGTCCGTAGTTCCATCCATGCTCCGTCACCGTGGTCTGGTAGATGGTGACCTGGAGGCACTTTCGGGTTTTCCGATTTTAATTAATATTAAATGCTCTTTGAGGTTGTGTTGAGCATGCTTGTAGTTTGGAGAAGGTAGTTCCTCCTATGAATATGAGAATTGTTGAGTTTCATGCATAATGGGTTGTTAGATGTAATTCCTACTTTCTTGTGATGCATTGGTTATCTTTAAGTTGGAGTTGATGTTTCCTCCTTTTAATTGTGCATTATTTTGATGTTGCATACATGATGGGCTCCTAGTCTTGAGTCTTTCCTTCTATGAGGTGTTTAGATCGTCATTCGAGGACGAATGTTCCCAAGGGGGAGATATTGTAACACCTCGGAAATTAGTAGGCTAATCTACAGCTTAACATGAGGGTTAAAATCATGAATGTAACTCCCCGTAATTAAAATAGAGGTTTTCGTGTCAGAACGTAAAGGTACTACCCCTGAAGGTCCAACCATGGGCCCTTGATGAGGACCTGGAAACTGCCCAAAAATAGTGAACCACCGCAGGACCCATGCCCCGTGGGTGGGTCCATGCCTCATTCGTGGAGCCGCAGGTCCAAGCCCAAAATTCAGACTCCTAGAACCCAAACCACTGTTCACCATCACGGACCGTGGGTCCAACCAGGACCCGTCAGTGTGGTCTCATAGATGGTGACCTGGAGTAGCTTTGGTAATTAAGCTTAGGAGTATTTTAGGTGTTTTCGATTTTAACTAATATTAAGTGGTGTCGTTTTACCCTAATTTAGACCACCTATATAAGGATTTTAGACCCCTAAATTAAGCAAATCAACTCATTATTCCTAAAACCCAAATCAATTCCCAAAACTTCATGCTCACCAAATATTCTCTCTCTAGAACTAGAAGAAGAAGAAGAAAAAGGAAGTTAGAGCTACGGTTCAAGAAGCAAGGTTTTCACATAAAATTCATAGGGCTTTGTGATCAAGGTATGGTAGTCCTTCATCCATCAATAGTTTTCATCCATGGAGTCCCTTTAGAACCCTAATTTCGAAGATAGAAATCCCCAAAAACCAGGGTTTGATTCCAAAGTCACGCGCTCCTTTCAAAAATGACTCTAATGCTTGAATTAAGTTATATTATGTATGAATAGATGATTTCCTATGGAATTTATGTTGTAATCCCCAAGAACCCATGAAATCCCCATATTTCCAAATTATACTCTTGTGATGTGGGTTTGTTGATGAAAGAAGCATGGTATGAGATTATGCATGTAGTGATTGGGTTACTTGAATTATGTTGATATCTATGTCCAATGTAATGAATTCTGGATGTGTTGATTTGATATGAACTTTGACCCTTGAAAGGGAAAAATATGATATTACGTATGTTTTATGAAGGTTTTGTATATGCTTTAAGAACACTTTGGGAGTGAAGTGTCTAATATTATGATCTAGTTGTTGTGTTGTTGAAAGGGTACTCTCATATACACACTTATACATGAATATGATATGATGTGAAAGGTTTTCTCACAATATGAATATTCTAAGGTTGAAAGGTTTTCTCACCTATTGAATCTATATGTAGCCATGGCCGGTGAAAGGTTATTGTAACGCATGATCTAACGAGCTATCATAATGACACAAGTTATGACATAATATTTCCTCCTTGGGAAGTAATGCTTAGCACCGAGTGGATATTGAATATGATATGGAAACTTTTACACTAGTTGATTCCGGCTTCCCAATGGAACCTTTTACACTAGTTGAGTCCCGGTTCCCAAAGTATGTCTCATGAGATGGAGACCTTTTACACCAATTGCGTCCCGGTTCCCAAAGTATGTCTCATGAGATGGAGACCTTTTACACTAGTTGAGTCCGAATTTATAGTAGCAATCTCCTTATCCCATAAACTATGTGCCCCCATATGTTATTTAGCTAGTGGATCCACCTAAGATAAGAGTATGGTTCTACCTTAGGCAAGTAGGACACCCCTTTTCGGTGTGGGTAACACCGGGGGATCATGTATAGCTCACATGGTCTCATGTCGGTTAAGGCATATTCCCACAAGAACAAGAATATGATATATGATCTATGGTTACTCAAAAAGCTTTTATTTGACTTTTCAAGGTCATAAAGGTGATGCATATGAATGTTGGCCTAAGGAGGTTTACTTAGCATGGGTCAAATTTATGGGGTCTTATACATGCATTGCACAAGTATACTTTGAGTGCATTTATGAATTTTCTCTATGTATTGACTATATTTATGACTTATGCTTTTCCACTATCTTTATGATGGTGTTTAAACTTGGTAAATTGCATGCTTTCAAATGAAATGCCCCTTTTAGCATGTCTTCAATGTTTTTTATGCATGACTATCATACATAGTGTATTTTGTACTAACGCCTACTTTTCCTACATTTACCCTAAGTGTAGGGTCCGGTTCTTGAGGTGGTCATTTTATTGCATAGAGCTTGGACTTGAGTATCTTCCAAACTTGTTGGTGAGTCCTCATGGTTCGAGGATGACCTTTTCCTATATTGCAGTTCCTTTCATGTACTTTCCATTTTTGGACATGGTGTATGTGCTAGGCCCTATTTTGTTCAAATATTTTAATGGATGGCTATGTTGAATCTTAGCGTCTAGTCTTCCACTTTTGTTTTTTAAAATTTTGGACTTGAAATGTGTTTTTACTCTTTTTGTTCTATTGGTTATGTTATGTGAACTAAGTGGCATGTATGGAGTCCTGCGGGGTTCTGTACGCCATTTTACATCTAGGGGTATTGTTGAGTCCGAGATTTGGACTAATTTAGGGCTTTATTTACAATGATTTAGTGTCCTCAAATGCTTAATTTGTGCCAATAATTGATGCAAAACCCTTGATTCCCAGGTATATGGATTGAGGAACAAAGCAAGGACACTAATTTGCAAAAAGGAATGAAGTAAGTAGAAAGAAAGAAGAAAAGCAAGGCTGGTGATCGCCAAGTCGATTGGGCGAGTCGTGGAATGGCAACTTGGCCACCTAAAGTTCCAGTGCGCCAAGCCCTAAAGGAAAGAATCAAGTTGGCGAGAGAAAGGAGCAGTCGGCGTATTGCATAGTGGTTTCGCGATGCAGTGTTGGATCACCCAAAGTTACAGACCATGAGGATGTGGAAGGTCAAGGCATAAGGGTAATAGAAATGACCAAAGGGCGGATCGCCGAGTGGATCGGTGAGCCCGACTTACTTCGCCGAGTGACTCTTTGCAGCACATTTTTGGCAACTATAAATACATTTTTGAACATTTAGTTTAGTATGTAATTTACTCTTTAAAAGAATCTACCATTATGTTTTGAACTGAGAGACAAGTTTTCTCTAGTTTTTCCTTAGCTTTAAAGAATTAATGTTTTTCACTTTTGAGAAATTGGAAGTGGGTCTTTGAGATTCTTCAACTTGGACCATTGTAAAGACAAAATCAATCTTACCCAGTTAATGGAAACTAAATTTGGTAATGATTTGTATCTTTTTATGATGTCTAGCTAAAACCCCAATTCTTGAGGTGTGATTATGTTATTATGGGTTGATTTAGTTTATGGGTATTGCTAATTGTTAGTTTAAATGATGTTTAGAAATGAGTTCAATCAGTAATTGTGGTTTAATTTAAGAACTGTAGTTGCAAATGCAGTTTTACCCTTGTATTTTTGGCTTGCTCGAGAGAGAGGTTTTAAAACTCAGCTTATTGATTGATGGTCAGTAGGTATTGGGTTGACATGGCTTCATCTTGAGAGAGTGAATCCTAAACTTAGTTCCACACATTTAGCTCGAGAGGGTGAATGGACTAAGGTGTGGTTATTTTGCTTGCGTGTTGACGTTCGAGAGAAATTGACTTGATTCAGGGTAAACTGTTCGATAGATAATTTATCCCCTCTATAGTCTAGCTTACTCACTAATATCAAGCTATTTTCAAATAGTTGCAATTATCCATTTGTCTGTATTATCCTATAATCGAATCACATCCCATGAACCCGTCTCATTATTGTTATTCCGTATTGTCTGCGGTTGTTGTAGTTTATAATTAAAACTAAAACCCCCTTATTTGACATTCGTGTTACCCCTGATTTGAATTATGTTTTTATTCGATAATATCTATTCATATGACTGATTTGACCATGTTCACACTTTCCTATTAAATCTTAAACACGTACACCTCCTTGTGGTATTCGACCCCAATTCATTTAGTTGGGTTTTATACTAACTAGCGATTGTTGACACTTAGAATTGGATGAACTGTCCTTGAAACGTTAATCAAAATGGTGCTGCTTCGTGGTAGTGGTGTTGTTTAAGATTGTTTTGTTGAAGTTGAATTATATTCTTTTTAGTGATAGTTGAATCTACTTACTTTCAGTTTTGGTTTTCATGTTGATTCTATAGAACAGAAGAAAAGAGCATGTCTTGTAGAAACTATAACCAAGTGAACTACCCTTCATAAAAAATGATGTTTCTTATGGATGACATCCTAAGTTTTAGGCAATTGGAGGCTAAGGCAGTCCATGAGTTGTGGGTGAGATTTAAGACATTATTGCTGCAATGCCCAACTCATGGAATTCCAAACAAGATGTTACATGACTGCTTCGATAGAGGTCTTGGTCCTCAGAATAGAAAAGTGGATGACCGAATTTCTCCAAGTGGTCCCACACGACTACCCTATGCAATAGCAGCCCAACTCTTTGATCACATGGCCATTACTAACAAGGAGACAGAGACGCACAAGGTCTTGGCCACACAGTTGACTCTGCTGGATCTCTTGGCCAGAAAGATCATGGAATTGGAAGTACCGTACTAAAAGAAAGATAGGTACATTCCCTCTCATAAGCGTAGAAATTCCAAGGAGTACGAGGGTGGACAAGTAGAAGAGATACTCTCACTCATTTTCCACAAAGTCGAAGAACACGACAGAGTGTTAAAAGAGATAAAAAAGAATATCTCAATGCTAAATCAGATGATTGCTTCTCATTCCATGTCAATTCAGCTACTGGAGACCCAAATGGATCATATGTTATCTCATCTCTACCACAAACGAAACGGGGGACTGCCTAGTGACACAAGGGCAAACCCTATGAATCAAAATTGAGAGGGGAACTGCGTCGTGCCACTATGTTAACAAAGGCACTTCTTGGGAGGCAGCCTAAGTTTTTATCTGCTTTGTTTTAGTTTTAGTAATAATCATTTGTTGACTGTGCAGGTTGAAGTGTGAAATGTGTTAGAAAAATGCAGGTTGGCGAGCAAAATGTCCAGTCAGTGACTTGCCGAAGAAGTCAGCGACTAACCGAATAAGTCGGCGAGCCCAACTTGGACCACCATTGGACTCATTAAATTCTAAGGTTGGAGTCTGTAAAACTCGACGGGCCCAGGGGCAAATCGGCGTGTTACCGAACCGGTCGGCGATCACGACCTTCTATGTCGTTTGGACCCCCACATTAACTGGAGGTCCTTTAAAACTCGGTGAGGTAAGTGCTTACTCAATGTGTCGCCGAGTGGTCGGCGAGGAAAACTAATGTCGCCGAAAGGGCGAGAACTGGACAGTTTTTAAAAGGCCAAAGGTTTAAAACGTCAAACTCTTTTACATTCCCTCACTTTTTAACTACCAAAACTCACACTCGTACTATATTTTATAAATTTTCATGTTTCTACCGTTTCCTAGCCGTCAATTTTGTGCTTGGAGTTTGAAATATTTGCCCCCTAGAATTTAAAATTATATATTCAACATAAAATTTTGGTTTTTCGAACCCCAAACTCATATTAAGTGGTTATACTGATTTGCAATTATTTTGTTCTTAGTGATATATGTTGGGCATCTCTAAATCTGTGTTTGTGTGCTTGATTTCCAATTTTAAATTTGATTTCATACCTTGAATACCTAACTTGCTTATTTCCCGATATTTTGTGCTTGAAAGTTGATCATAAAATATTGGGTTGTGCTAATTTGTTGTTGGGTCTAGTCGGGTGAAGTCTGAGTAACCGATATTTGGGCAAAATGACGTGCTTTGCCAAATGATGGAGCATTTGACGTCATTCTTAAGGGCTTAAGTCGTCAAATGGTCAATTTTGGCCAAATTGGGAGAAGTCTGAGTACCTCTAGGGCATGGATCTTAGTCTAATTGAGTTACTGTATGGTTCGATTTTGTTTTCGGGGGCTGTGGGGTTGATTTTGGAAGTCGGGGTAGAAAATAGGAACGTTGGACAGTTTGGCGAGCTAGGTCGAGCTCGCCGAACCACTCAGTGGTTTGTTGAATCCCCCTTGATCACGATTAAATTCTTGGATTTTAATGATTTTGGTTTTGTAACTTTCGGTGAGAAGCTTGAGTTCGCCGAGTGCACTCGACGACGCATCGAAGGTCTTCTTTGATTGCCCTTTCGGTGCCCCTAACCCCTAAAATATATTCTAGCTTTCGGAGGGCTAGTTTGTGCTCGCCGAATGATGTCAGCAATTTTCCGAAAGGCCCCTCCCATCACTAAGATGCCAAATTTTTTGGGAATTTTTGAGCTCGCCAAAGTAATTCGTTCACTCGCTGATCGATTCGGCGAGTCTGTCTGCAATATGATTTCTGTTATTTGTCTTGAAATGTTTCTAATTTTGTATGATGTTTTTCCAAATATGGCTAGAACGTACTTGGACATGTCGCCCCGTAAAAGAGAACGACCCTTAATTGAATGAAGGGGCAGGAAATCCCCCTAAAAAGGGAAAGACGACACCTCCCAAGGGTGGCAAGGGAAAGGGCAAGAGGCCCATATCTGAGGTTCCTGAGCATAACTCATGTAGCAAGGGAAAGTACTTTGACTCCCAAGCTGCATTCTATGAGCCCGATGATGACCAACCTCTACAGCCCAGGCGAGGGGAGATTCGTTCAAGGTCTCTCGCAGACTAATCGAGAGCTCCAACGGCCACCCCTCCTACAACATATACAATGCCAGCTCCGGCACCGACTGTGGTTCTTGTGCCATCAATGCAGATTCCTCCTTTACGGCTTCTCAACAGTTTAAAAGCTGATGGGTCGCTGACAATTCTTAAGGAGAAGCTGCTATCTATGGAGGGCTTAGTGGGTAGATACTCTGCTGTGAGGGACACACTCCAGTTTCACTGGTTCGAGCAGTTCACCAGACCCCGAGGCCCTTATATTCCTGCATGGGTCTGGGAGTTCTACACAACATACGGTGAGTTGTTACCCAAGGGAAAGAAGAAGGCTAGTGACTTCAGACCGGTGAAGTTTGTCACGGTCTAAGGGAAGGAAGTAGGGTGAAATAGCGATCACATTAATATTGTACTCGATAGGGCATTAGGTTCTACACATGCATATGAGGGCTTGGCTACTACTTAGTCCCTAGATGACTTAAAGGGCTGGCTTACCCCTTTGATTTCTTATACCACCCCGAAGTGGATAGAGGTAGGAGATCCCATCGAGAAGAAGGACCTGAATGTTGCCACTTGGTTCTAGTTTAGTTTTACTATCAGCTCTATTATACCGTCACAGAACGAGTCCATCCTTCGACACCCAAAGGCGACCTATCTCGGATCCATAATAGCCAGGAAGACGCTCAACATGGGACTCATTATAGAGCAGGAGATGGCCATGAGAGCCAAGCAGAGCCAGACGTCCTCTCTCTCCCGATCTTGATTAGAGAGCTGGACCGGCGGGCTGGAGTTCCTCGTGATGAGATGAGATATTGAGGTCACTCCCATATCCTGCACAGACATCCGGCAAATAGAGACCGAGTACACGTGGGTGGAGGCAGACAGGAGGAGAGCAACTTCGGTGGACGCATCCCAAGAGATTGATGTTGAGACGATTCCTGCAGAGGCACCTTTTGCCTACTGCGGCCTCCGGGCCTTCACATACACCTGCTTCCACTTCTTTCTCCCATGTTCATGGTGCTTTTGCCAGTTCCCAGCCCACCAGGATTACTCAGCCATGATCCTGAAGATGGGGCACTTAGCCTATTCTACAGATGTGAGGGTTACTCCATTGGAGGTTGCGGTACCATGGATGATCGAGAGTGTTATCCTAACTACACTAACACCCCTATGAGCATCTATTGACACTCTCACAGTGAGAGTTGAGACTATTGAGAGTATATAGGGGGCGACTTCATAGGTGAGGGCTTTAAAAGCCGAGGTCACTGATTTAAGAAAGTATGTTGACTACTTGAAGTCCACAGACTTCCATTCACTTCTGGAGGCAGCTGATGATGTGGATGCCCTGACTACTTCTGAGATTCCTCCGACCAACACCGGAGACGTACATATGGATGACATAACAGCTGATGGGTCAGAGGTAGAGACCGACAAGTAGCAGATATAGGTGCTAGAGGAGACCATCTATGGAGACCTACTAGATCTGGAGGAGATGATTCTACAGTCGGTGATTCAGACATCACTGAGAGAGACGTCCATGGCAGGCCCTAGTGGATCAACTGCTGCAGATGCTACACCGGGCACTGATGCCTCGACAGATGGAGCGACTGAGTAGACAGGACCTTTTCTTACCTCCCTCTCTGTCACTTTTATAGATTTTTCATATTTTGTTGTATTTGAGGACAAATTTCTTTTCATTTGTTGCGGGGTGATGTATTTCCATACCTACCTCTTGTGATTATTACTTTCTATATATTGGGTTTTTATGGTTAAATTGTGTTTTGACACTGTTTTGTGGATGTTTGAGCTTGTGGCTCCGTATTTTGAATGCAAATGGTTTCTGACCGTTCTAAAACATTTTGCCACCTCTTGATTGTGTTTGAATGTGGCAGTTCTTCTGCAAATTTGAGTGTCAGTCATGATCAATACCGATGACTTGAATAGTGCTCTTAATCGAACAAAAATGAATGTGCGGCTACGATGAGGCCAAATGAAGTTGAATAGGCAATATGTGAACTTTTTGTATCTCGTTTTGACTAGCCGATTATCGAATTAAGTCTCTTGTGATGAACATTGCACACCAGCGAAAGTGCGGAGTCTTGTTTGATATTGGTGCCAATGTCTTGTGTGATGATCTTATTGTGAACCATCTGTGATGACACCTAGATTTTGTCCCGTTGGTCCGGTTGATTAAGTGATGCAAGATCTTGAAATGATCTTAGGCAACAATTTTTAAGATTGAAACAAATTGACATTATACCTCTTTTGTGGCCAACCTTGTGATTGTATGAACTTTGCTTGAACATCTTTTGAGCTTTATCCTTTTCTTGGAAGAAACTTGATGAAATTGTAACCCCTATTTATCAATTCACCTTAAATCCACATGAAGTGTGGTTGGTTTGAATAGCCAACCTAGGCCAAAAGCCTTAGTTGGGGGTGTGGTGAAAAGAGAAGGTAAATCATGAAGCGCAAAGAAGTTCCCCTTGATCCATGGTTTTTGAGAAAGATGGAACCCCTCCATACAAAAAAAAAAGACAAAAACAAAAAAAGAATGAAAAAAGAAAAAGAACGAAAAAAATGGTGAAATAAAGTTGTGAAAGTTGCAAAAGAAATGGGGTGTCCGGTATTGCATGAGAAGTGAATAATGGGGTAAATTTTGAGCTTGAATGAGAATGTTGAAGAAAAGGAAAGAAAGTGATGTTCATACCATAGTTCATGAGGATAGTAGCCACAGAGCCTAAATGACCATACCTTTACACTTCGCCACGTTACAAGACTTGAAAAAACCTTTTTTTTTATCTTGGGTGAGCTGAAACGAATGTTGATTGGAAAATAATAGCAAACCTATGGGTGAATTTATGCATGCATGTGTTCATCTTTGTAAGTGTGAAAGTTGTATGTGATTCTGGAACTATAAAGTGTTGAACCATTGTGTGAATATGGAATCATCTTTGTGTGAGGGCATTTGAGTACCTTTGTTGAGCTTGAACTTGCATTTGGATCAAGTATTGTGAAATTGAGAAACGTTGATGATGGTGAGTCACAACTTGAATCTTTAAGTGCACAATTGATCCTTGCATGAGTAAGTTGAGTCTTATTGTGTGCAGTCATGATTGAGTCTTGTGTAGCACTGTTTGGGATATCCTTTCTGAACTATTGAACTTGAGTTTTACTCGAGGGCAAGCAAAAGTTTAAGTTGGGGGTGTTGATGAGTCCGAGATTTGGACTCATTTAGGGCTTTATTTACCTTGATTTAGTGTCCTCAAATGCTTATTTGGTGCCAATAACTGATGTAAAACTCTTGATTCCCTGGTATATGGATTGAGGAACAACGCAATGACATAATTTTCAAAAGGGAATGAAGCAAGCAAAAAGAATGAAGAAAACAAAGCCTGGTGATCGCCAAGTCAATTGGGAGTGTCACCGAATGGCTACTTGACTGCCTAAAGTTCCAGTGCACCAAGCCCTGAAGGAAAAAATCAAGTTGGTGAGAGAAAGGAGCAGTAGGCCTATCGCCGATTGGTTTCGCGATGTAGTGATGGTTCGCCCAAAGTTACAAACCATGAGGATGCTAAAGGTCAGGGCAGAAGGGCAATAGAAATGACCAAAGGGAGGATCACCGAGTTGATCGGCAAGCTCGACTTAGTTCATCGAGTGACTCTTCGCAACACATTTTTGGCGAATATAAATACATTTTTGTACATTTAATTCAGTATGGAATTTACTGTTTAGAATAGTCTATCATTATATTTTGAACAGAGAGACAAGTTTTCTCTAGATTTTCCTTAGCTTTGAAGAATTGAAATTTTTCACTTTTAAGAAATTCGAAGTGGGTCTTTAAGATTCTTCAACTTGGACCATTGTAAATATGAAATCAATCTTACCCAATTGATGGAAACTCAGTTTGGTAACGATTTTTATCTTTTTATGATATCTAGATATAACCCCAATTCTTCGGGTATGATTATGAAATTATGGGCTGATTTAGTTTATGGGTATTGCTAATTGTTTGTTTAAATGCTGTTTAGAAGTGATTTCAATCAGTTATTGTGGTTTAATTTAAGAATTGTAGTTGCAAATGCAGTTCTACCCTTGTGTTCTGAGCTTGTTCGAGAGAGGGGTATTAAAACTAAGCTTATTGATCGATAGTCAGTGGGTATTGGGTTGACATGGGTTCAGCTGGAGAGAGTGAATCCTAAACCCTGTTTTACACATTCAGCTCGGGATATTGAATGGACTAAGGTGTAGGTTGTTCTTATTTTTCTTGCTTGTTGATATTCGAGAGAAATCGACTAGATTTGGGGTAAATTGTTCGAGAGAAAATTTGGCCCTCTATAGTCTAGCTTACTCACTTATATCTAGCTACTTTCTAAAAGTTGCAATTACCCATTTGTCTATATTAGCATATAATCGAATTACATCCCAAGAACCCGTCTCATTATTATTATTACGTATTATTTGTTGTTGCCGTTGTAGTTGATAATTAAAACCAAAACCCCATTATTTGACATTCGTGTCACCCCCTGATTTGAATTATGTTTTTATTTGATAATGTCTATTCTTATGACTGATTTGACTATGTTCAGACTTTGCTATTTAATCTTAAACACATACCGTTCCCTGTGGGATTCGACCCCAACTCATTTAGTTGGGTTTTATACTGACTAGCGATCGTTGACACTTAGAATTGGATGAAGTTTCCTTGAAACGTTAATCAGGTACCCCTGGGACGTGACATATTGTTTCTCTGTATTTGCATCATGAAATGATACAAGCCAAATGAAATCAGTACATTGAATGTAGGAGAATTTAAGGGGAATACTGAACATAACCCGCAAGCTTGAACTGATAAAATGGAAACATACTTACCTCAACTCTACTCAACTCAACATCAAGTCATGGATACTAAACTCAATGCAATATAAAACGATGATAAAATTGCGGCTTATATAAAGTATTTAAAATGGTATATAACAACTCAATGTATTTAAAAATACAATTATAACTCAGTTTGTATGTAAAGATACAAAAATAACTTTGTTTTGGAGATTCTCTAACCGACAACCATCACTGTGAGCTATGAGATGATACGTCTCACTCTTGCTTCTATCAATGTCCGATACCTTGCTGGGGTATAGAACTTTTCAACTAAGTAGATCCACTAAGCTATGCTTAAAAGAAATAAGGAGTCATCCAAAAAGTAATACCCTATCTGCCCACGTTGGCTACATGGTTTATGAGGACTTTGGGTTATCTGAACGCATCCCCACATCAATGCTCAATACTACTCCAAAAATATAACTTAGATCATATGTTTAAAAACATTTCCTCATCCTCAACTTTGAGATTATTACTCAAAATATTTCTCTTAAAAGAAATAGTATTCAAAACTCCTCATGAACTCCTTTGGAAATCGGTGTTTCCACTGATTTTAAATGTGAAAACATTTACTCTTGGAAATACTAATTTCCCATTTATTCATTTTGAAAAATGAAACTCAACTATCCTCATCCTCAAACTCAAGTCTTAAAACAAGTTTTAAAAGATTGTAAAAGCTTCTGAAAATGACTTGAAAGAACTCACAAGACTTTACTATTAAATCTACCTTAAATTTGAATTATGAATTCAAGGGTTATTATTCATGTTATGAATGATCTCTCGATATTTAGATGTAGTTTAGAGTAGTTAGAATCAATAGGAAGCGAAGGTACACTTTAAAAGGACTTAGACAGAGTAAACGAAGGAAAAAGGGAAAGGGGAAGGTGACCTTGGCGCACTTCTAGAGCGGGGAACCAGCCCCTGAACATCAGTGACACTAATCTGGTGTACTGTTGGGGTGCCACCCCAGCCCTCCCCTTGAACTTTCTGACAGATCTTTCTACTCATATTCTGACTCCAATTCGTCTAGAATCAATTTCTTTAGTCAAATTTTCCTTAGATTCAGTTACTCAATACAAGTATATATGAATCTAGTAAAAAACATGACCCTCAAACTCATAGGTTTACCTAAAGAATTCATCAAACCTATCTTGATTCAAGAACGAAAGTAATACTTCAAGAATACTTATCAAGAACTTAAATTCATTATTCTCTTTGGACGAATTTTAATATGTAAATCATGATTGGCGTATGGGTAAACGAACCCAACACTATGAAAACTTACATACCTCAATTCGCAAGAAAGCTCGTTTAGTATCCTATGTAAATCATGATTGGCGCTTTCTAAATTTAGCTCTTTATAAGGCTGGATGTTACATTGGCCTCACTTCATATTTATTCACTCTAACTTTAGGTGTGCACACATAAATAATTAAACTTGTATAGAGTTGAATAAATAGACACACGCAGGTCCTATGTGGCATCCTACATGGTAAGTGGAGTCCTACGACATGGCTTCAACTAAAATCATATGCAATAAGTCGATGAGGCAAAGTTCTACTAGACTTCCTACTAAGGCAAACTTAACTGATAAAGAAGTAGCAAGCCAATAAGGCTTCAACTGAAATCATATACAATAAGTCAATGAGGCCACAAATGGAAAGCTTAAAACGCCCAAAATAGCATGTCCACAATTCTCAACAAATACTACAAATCAAATGGTTCGGATAAGGTCCCTACTGTATCAATAACTATGTACAAAACTCAAGTATGCGCAAGCTAAAGACAACCAAAGATCACACTTCACAAGATCATAAGCCCAAAAAAAAAAAAAGACATAATTTGTCGACAAGGTCTTAAACTTTTGAAAGCTCTCCTAACACTCATATGACCACTGGAAATTCACACTCTGTTGAGTCAATCTAGTCAAAAGAGATGCAATGGTAGAGAAGCTCCTGAAAAATCATCGGTAATAGCCCGCAAGTCCTACAAAACTCCAGATCTCAATAACTGATGTAGATCTGGTCAAACCACTCACTGCCTCACTCTTGGCTGGATCCACCCGAATACCTCCTTGGACCAACCTCTGAAAAATACTATTGAATCAAGCAAAAACACGCACTTTGAGAACTTGGAATAAATATTCTCTTCCCTCAATCTCTGGAGTACAAACCTCAAATGACGATTTTGATCCTCCTCAATCTTGAAGTACACCGAGATGTCGTCATGAACATTATCACAAAAGAATCTAGATACAACTGGAACACCCCATTCATCAACTCCATGAATGCTACAGGGGAGTTCGTCAAATCGAATGTCATTACAAGAAACTTATAGTGACCATAACGAGTCATGAAGGTTGTCTTAGAGATTTTTGATCCCCTAATCTTCACCTGATGATACCCGGACCTCCAGTCAATCTTAGAAAAAAAAGATGCACCATAAAGCTGACCAAACAAAATCATTAATACGAGGAAGGGGATGCTTATTGTTAATTATTACTTTGTTTACTTATCGATAATTAATACACATCATCATGGATCCATCCTTCTCCCTGATAAACAATACAGAAGTACCCCATGGAGAAACACTAGGATGAATAAACCCCTTACTCCACAAATACTGCAACTGATCCTTAAATTCCTTCAACTAAGTTGGAGCCATACAATAAGATGGAATAGATATTGGCTTGGTGTCCGGCTCCAACTCAATAGAAAAATCATACCCTTAGCTGGAGGAACACATGTAAGATCAATAGGAAACACATTTGTAAACTGTTGAACGACGGGGACAAAATCCATGGGAGGTGGCTCAACAATAGTATCCCAAATGAAAGTCCAGTACAAAAAACACCCTCTATCAACCAATTTTTTAGCTCTAATGAAGGAGAAAACTTTGTTAGGACAAGAACCACTAGAGCCCGTCCACTCAACTCTCGGGACACCCGACATCGCTAAGGTCATTTTCTTAGCATAAAAATCAAGAATAACATGATGTGGATAAAGCCAATCCATACCCAAGATAAAATCAATGTCTATCATCCCCAAAATGACGAGGTCTACCAAGTATCATACTCACCCAAATACACAAGACATGATCGATACACTCAATCCACTACTAAGCATTCACCAGCTAGTGTAGAAAATATAAAAATGCAATAACATGCAATCCTCCATCATATCAAACCCAACAGCAAAATAGGTAGACATATAACAGAAAGTATATCTGAGATCAAACAATAAAGACACAGGTCGATGGTAAACTGGAACGATAATTGTGATTAGAATATCACAAATCATAACCTAAAGTCTCTTTGGAAAAGTATAGCACTAGCAATCTCAACTGCCTGTAGCATGAGTAGAATGTCTACCTCAACCATGAGGGGCTAGAAAACCCCTACCAGAAATCATACATCTCTATCGGTCTGAACTCTTTCTAGACTCCCAGTTGGACGCAGTGAATATGTGGTTGGAGCAGCTAAATAAGAACGTTTAGGTCTTGAATGATTCTTTAGAGGACACTGTCGCATCGTATGAACTAAATCCTCACAATTAAAGCAAGATCTCAGCATATATAATTACTGTTGCAAATGAGATGAACTACTACAACTACCTCGCCGAGAACCATAAGATCCTCGGGTTGACTGCCCACTCTCAACTGCTGGTATAGAAGCATGAACTAGACAACAGAGTTAGAAGGAACCACTAACTCTATGTGAACCTCTGCCTCCACATGAGGCACCAGAAAACTCACCAGAAAAATGGGCCCTCTTGGACTCCCCAAACTTCTCTAAGACCATCAACTCTACATACCTCATTGGTGGTGCTAAGTTTCACACCCCGAGGCTATCACATTTACGTAACACGGGACCTAGGATCATGATTTCCCCAAGCTAACATGAGTCTGGAATATATCAAGCATACTAAAAATAACTGAGTAAACATATACTATGCGGAAGCTAAAATAGTGGATATCTAAACAAAGGGAAAAACCAAACTATTTAGAATATATAAGACATACTAAGAGTTTAGTGATAACTAAAGCAACCACTTGACAACTCAAGATGAATCTACTACTATGTCTGAAAAGCCTCTAACTGAGTTTAGGTGTTGGAACATGCCCTCAGCTAACTCTAACAAAACTGAAACTAAAAAATAATGACTAAAATTAAAGCATGTCCATTGTTCTCAGAATAGGAGGACTCACCATTGAAGTTGTTGAATGCAGACCGAGAACCAATCTAAGCGTGATCTAGATGTTGAGTACCTGAACCTACATCATGATAGGATGTAGCACAGAGTATGGATTAGTACTTGGAATGTACTAAGCATGTAGGATATAGATACTAAGTTGACGAAATATATATAAGCTGAACAAAGCATAACCAAGCAATGACATAATATGAGTAAGAATATAAATACTGAAAGATAACTGAAAAAGCTAAGCTGAATGCAATGAGCAAGTACTAATCATGAAGATAACATGCTAAACTGTATACTAATATAAATGCCCAAAACCTGGTCAAATGAACTAAGAGTATAACTGTGGTAGCTACTATTAACCGACATAAACTGCGTGAGCTAAACGTGCAGTCTGATGTATACGCCCCATCGAGAGGAACCAATATACCTTTCTAGGGGTATAAAGGCATGACTGTGGCGTGATCACTAAAAACTAATGCCCAACAGAGTGGAATTATAATCCTATGCAGGCACGTAGTTCTTAGACTATGAGGGTATGTTGATCCCTAGTCCAACTCGATGATAAGTCTATTCCCAACTGAATATATGAAGCTAAAATGCATTAATTATTGAATAGCTCAAAATACTGACCTGTTAATTGAGAATGCAACATTTATATACTGAGAATGTGACATCAGAAATTAGGGGCATAAATTTTTATTCAACTAACCTAGCAAGTATAATTCATGAACTAAGATAATTTACACAAACTATAGTTCTGAGTTTTATACAAGGAAATAAGCAACGTTTCTAAGAAAACATGTTATTTAGACTGTGGATACTATAGCAACTGAAATCACAACAGTTCTCTAAGATTTTGCAAACCCTAAGACTAAACAAGCTATGTAGAATCAAGGAACTGAGTGAATTCTAGGGACCTGGGGGATGAAAGGAACCCTCTAGTGAAATCCTTCTTACCTGGTGACGAAATCTATGGAGAAATCCTTCAGATTTTGCTGTTGAAATTTTTAGAATACTTGTAACATCTCGGTATTAGAAAGAGCTAAACTTAGAAAGAACTAATTTTGGAAAGAGCTAATTTGATATTTGTTTAAATTAAGTTTAAGTTGTGAGTTTTGGCTAAAATTCAAACGGTCATAACTTTCAGTACATGATGAGGTAGGTGGCCCATAAGATAACAAATGAAATATCTTGGAATTCTCTTTCCAACGCAATCAAGATTGCTAAATTTCTAGTTCAGATGAGGGAGATATGTATGTTTAAAGTCAGTCTGTCTAATTAAGGAAATTTACCCGAATTAATGAGGGGTATTTTTGTCATTTCCTTACCCCATCATCTTTGAACATTTTTAGTAATATTTTAAGCGTTAAAAATGATTTGGATTAGTTTTTACCACTCTAAACTACGCTTAGGGTTTTTAGAGGAGTTCAGGAGAAGAAAAGAGGAGAGGTTCAAGGCATTCGCCAAGATTCTTGAGATTTGTCGACCAATTTCACCAAATTAAGGTATGTGAGTTTTCATAGCGTTGGGTTCATCCACCAACACGCAAATCATGTAAATTTCATCCGTAATTTCATTCTTGAGATTGAGTGATCTAAATTCTTGATGGGTGTTCTTAAGGTCTTGTTCTTCATTCTTTGTTTATGGAGTTTGATCAATTCTTGAGGTGATGATTTCAATCTTCGAGGATTTTTCTTGAGGAAAAGTGAGTAGGTTCTTGTGTACTTGTATTAAGTAATTAAATCAAAGAAAAAATTGACAAAAATAATTTATTCTAGGATAATTAGTGTCAAAAAATGAGAAGAATTTTTTTTTGAGTTGTTCTGGGGGAGGGGTTGTGCGACACACCACTGATGTTCCAGGAGGGTTGGCATGCCGCCCCTGTAGTGTGCCAAGACGAGCTCTCTAAGGTTCAGGGGCTGGCACAACGCACCACCGATGTGCTAGGAGTGTTGGCACATGATAAGTTCATGATTTGGACTCATTTAGGGCTTAATTTTGATAGATTTAGTGTCCTCAAATGCATATTTTGTTTCAATAACTGATGTAAATCCTTAAGTTTCAGGTATTTGGAGTTTGAGGCAAATCATAGGCACTACTTGGCAAAAAGGAACAAGGTGGCTGAATGGAATGAAGAAAAGAAGTCTGAGGATCACCTAATGCAGTAGGCGAGTCGCCAAATGGCCTTAACCTCACCCAAAGTTCCAGTGTGTTGAGACCTGAAGGAAAAGATCAATTGGCGATGAAAAGGAGCGGTTTCGTGTAGCAGTTCCATGTCGCCTATTGAATTAAAATGCGAAGACGCTGAAGGCAAAAGCTGAAAGGCTATGAACTAGACCAAAGGGCGGATCACCGAATGCATCGGCGATCCCGACTAACTGCACCGAGTGATCCTTCGCAGCACAAATTTTCTAAAACTATAAATACTCATCTAGTTTTGTAGCTTAGTATCAAGTTGTGGAGAATTATTACTGAGACATAGAATATTTTTTGTTTTTAATTGTTAGAGTTTTTGGGAGATATTGTTCTTGAGCTAGACGATTTGAAGACATCCAACTCCAAAAACTTAGAAGTGGGTATCCAAGAATCTTCATTTAAGACTCATTTAAAGTGAATATAAATCATACCCAGTTCATGTTACCTCGATTCCATATCATTTTCTTCCTTTTTTGTATGTCTAGCTAAAACCGAAATTCTTGGGGTGTGATTTTGTGAATATGGGTTAAATTTACTATTGGGTGTTGCTTATTGGAAGTATATTCGTTGTTTAGATGTGATTTATTTTAGTAGTTGTGTTTGAACTTAATGGGATTGAAGTTGAAAAAATGACTTTATCTTAGTGGTTCAAGCGTGCTCGAGAGAGAGGTTTTAAAGCTAAGACTACTAAATTGATAGTCGGTGATTATTGGGTCGTCGTGGGTTCGGCTCGAGAGAGTGAATCCTAGGCCCTCTCCCACACTTTCAGCTCGAGAGAGTAGAGGGGCTAAGGTGGAGGCTGTGCTTAAGTGCTACAACTCGGTATTCGAGAGAAATCAAGTTGATTCAGGGTAATTTGCTCGATAGAGAATTTACCCCCACTAAAGTCTAGCCTACTTACAAATATTCAGCAATCTACTACCTATATCATTTACTCAATAGTATATTTTATCCCATATTCCTATCACATTCCAAGAATCCCGTCTCCCTATCTCGCATGTTCATATTTTTTGTTGTTATTGTTCATTAGTTCAATACAAACCCCCCATTGATATTTGATTTTCATGTCAACCCTTTAGATTTAGTATGTTTTTAATCGTTAATGTTTGTACCTATGATTTATTAGAACTTGATTTTACTTTGCTATTAATTCTTGCAACCACTCCCTTGGAACTCGACCCCAACCCATCCAGTTGGGTTATATTACTATTGTACAATCGTAGACACTTGAATTGGAAGTTGTGTATTGATTACGCAAACATCAAAAATGGCGCCGCTGCCGGGAGAGGTGTTAGTTGAGAATTAATAGTTTAGTAGAATTATTTGTCCTTCTTAGTTATAGTTCTACTCACTTACTTTTTAGCTTTGTGTTAGCTTGTTTGAGCTTTGAAACAGAGGAGGTGAGTATGTTGAGCAATACTCGCGAGCAAATAGAGTTTCCTCCATTAGAAGTAATGATGTTCAGGGATCGCATTCTAACCTTCAAACAATTGGAAGGTGAACGGATTCATGAGGCATAGGCAAGGTTTGAAGAACTGCTAGTTCAATGGACATCTCATGAAATTCCCGATATAGTCCTCCTGGATTTCTTTTACAGAAGTCTTGGTCCCGGAAACAAGGTATTGGCTGACCAACTCATTTCGAGTGTTATTACACGAAAACCCTCTTCAACAAGTACAGAAGGACTTCATGTTGGCTGCATTTATAATCAGTGGATGAGTTTGCCAAATCATAGTGGAAATTGAAGTCCAATGCAAAAGGAAGGACATATACGTCCCTCCTCAAGAGGGAAGAAAGCCTAAGGACAATGAGGGTAAACGTGTTGAAGAAATGCTCTTGATCATCCTGCACAAGGTGAATGAGCGTGATAGGGTACGGGAAGAAATGAAGGAAAACATCGAAGTAATGAAACAGATGATTCGTTCTCATTCCAGATCCATTCAGCTGCTCGAGAACGTTACGAGTCATGTGATGTCTCATCTCCACCCACCGCAAAACAGGGAGTTTCCAAGTAATGTTATGGCTAACCCCAACAATGAAGTTTGAGTGGTGACTTGTGTCGTGGCACTATGTTAACTAAGGCGCTTCTTGGGAGGCAACCCAAGGTTTTATCATTTTTATTTGTTATTCTAGAATAAAGGTGCGTTGATTGTGCAGGTTAAGGTGTGGGAATTATTCAAAAAAGTACAGGTCGACGAACCAAAAGACCAGGAGGTGCATCGCCAACGAAGTTGGAGACTGTGACCTAGACCACTGTTAGACTCAAGACAAATTCAAATGATAGTTTATAAAATGCGGCGAGCCAGTGAAATTATTTGCGAGTCGCCAAATAAGTCAGCGATGTCGATTTAGTCCGCCATTTGGACCATAAATATGTCTGAAGGCCCTATACAATTCGGCGAGGCGAGGGATCGTTCCACCAGTCAACAAATGGGTCAGGGATCACGACTAATGTCGTCAAATCGGCGCGAACTAGACGATTTTTAAAAAGTGTTAATGTTTCAAACTTCCAGCTCTATCATTTTCCCTAGCTTTTAATCTTCCAAATCTCGCACCTAGTTAGTATTTTGAATATTATTTCATTTCCTAAGTGTTGTATTCATTGACTTGTGCTCGGAGTTGGAAGACTTTGCTGCCTAGAATTTCAAAATTTGTATTGTTCGGCATAAGAGGTTGGTTTTCCGTACCCCATATTAATTTTTATTGAATGTTGTGCTCTTTTGCAGATGATCTTATCTTAGTGATGTGTGCTAGGCCTCTATGATAGGATTAAATTGCTTAAATACCTATTTTAATTTGAGAATCTTGCCCATTTTGTCTTCAGTTTTGAAATCTCGTGCTTATGAATTAAAATGAATGAAATTTTATGAGGTTGTGCTTGCATATTTTTTAATTTGGCAAAACCCGGGAGAAGTCTGAGTATTCTGGTGTGATGGGTGTTATGGGTCTTAATTTAATTGAACTACTACATGGTTTAATTTTATTTTAGACAGTTGCAGGGTTGAATTCAAGAAGTTGGGTTGAAAATAAGCATGTTGGGTCATTTGCCGAGCTGGGTCGAGCTCGCCGAACGACTCGGCGGATTTCCTAATGCAGCATCTCGCCTTTAATTTCATGTTATACATGTTGTTTGGCTCTATAACTTTCGGCGAGAAGCCTAGGTCGCCGAAGCTATTTGGAGACTCACCAACCATTTTGGCGTGTCTGCCTGCAACTGATTTTCAATGTTCTTGTTCGAATATTTTCTAACTTTGCCTCGAAGCTTTGCTGACATGGCTAGACCGAAAGTTACTCGGAAAATTGTATCACCCCGAAAGATTAGAGCACTAAATTTTAAAATGAATGAAGAGAGGTTGAATCTTCAAAAGAAGGGTAAGCAAGAATACCCATATAGAGATAAAAGCAAGGGCGGGAGGCCTACTCGCCGAGACACCTCTGTTTCTTCATAGGCTAGGGAACGTTTCTCAGCTATACAAAGATTTTTGGAGGATACACTCGTGGCAGAGCCTGATGAGTTTGGTGCTATTGTTCCTTTCACGATGACTACGGGCACTGATGCCCAAGTTCAGACTGCTGTACCAAGCACTGAGGCCCAGACAGATAGAGAGACTGTATAGACAGGATCCCCTCTTTACCTCCCTCTCTGTCTTTCTTTATTGTAATTTTTTTATAATCTTGTTTGCATTTGAGCACAAATGTTTTTAATTGCGGTGGGGTGAGTCCCACCTTTGTGTGCTAAATTCTTGTTTTGTTCATATATTGGGTTTTGAGCTTAAGCATTGTGTTTTGCACTGCTGTTAGCGGATGTTTAGCTTGTGGGTCCTTTTGCTATAATTGTAAATGATTTTGATCCCTTCCAAAATTTCGTCACTTTTTGTACATGTGGAATGTGGAAGTTCTTTAGCAAATTTGAGTCTCGGTCTTGATCAATACCAATGGCTCAAATAGTGCTCATAATCGAATGAACATGAATGTGCGGCTACGATGAGACCAAATGAAGTTACATAGACAATATGTGAACTCTTTGCATCTCGGTCTGACTAGCCATGTATCAAATTGATTCTCTTATGATGATCGTTGCACACTAGTGAAAGTGTGGAGTCTTGTTTGACTTTGGTGTCGATGCCCTGTTTGATGAGCTTACTCTGAACCATGCATAATAACACCTAGAATTTACCCCGTTGGTCCGGTCGACTAAGTAAGGCTATCTCCTAATATAATCTTAGGCAACTTCGATGAGTGTGAGCCAATTTGACATATACCTCTTTAGTGGCCTACCTTGTGAGAGTGTGAACCTCTTTTGAACACCCCTTGAGCCTTACCTTTATTTGGAAGAAACTTGATGAAAACATGACCTCTTTTAATCCAGTACCTATAGTCCTCTTGATTTGTGGTTGATTGAATAGCCAACTTAGGCCAGAAGACCAAGTTGGGGTGTGGTGAAAAGAAAAGGGCAAGTCAAGAAGTCTAGAAAAGACCCCTTACCCATGGTGTTGAGAAAAATGGAATCCCTCCATACAATAAAAAAAAAAAAAAGAGAAAAAGAGAAGAAAAGAATGAAAAAAAATGAAAAAGTCATGGAATAAAGTTATGAAAATGCAAAATGGAATGGGGTTCCAAACAATACATGGAGAGTGAATAATGGGATGACTTATGAGCACTAAAGAAAATGATGAAAGAAGAGGAAAGGGAGTGTTGTGAACACCACATTTCATGAGGATAAAAGTCACTGAGCCTAAATGACCATACCTTTGCACTTAGGCCCATTACAAGCCTTCAAAAGACCTTTTTGATCTTGAGTGAGTTGAAACAATTGTTGATTGGAAAATACAGGCAAACCTATGGGTGAAAACATGCATTTTGTACTTCTTTGTGAGAGTGAGAGTTACATTTGATTCCGGAGCTTTAAATGATTGAACCATTGTGTGTGACTATGGAATCATTCTTTCTGTGAGGGCATTCGAATACCTTAGTTGAGCCTGAACTTACGTTTGAAGCAAGCATTGTGAGCTTGAGAATCTTTGATAATGGTGTGTCACAACTTGAGTCTTTAAGTATATAATTGATCATTGCATGAGTAAGTTGAATGTTGTTGTATACATTCATGATTGAGTCTTGTGTAGCACTGTTTGAGACATCCTTTTTGAACTGCTGAACTTGAGTTTTACTTGAGGACAAGCAAATGTTTAAGGTGGGGGTGTTGATGAGTCCATAATTTGGACTTATTTAGGGCTTATTTTTGATAGATTTAATGTCCTCAAATACATATTTCGTTTCAATAACTGATGTAAATCCTTAAGTTTCAGGTATTTGGAGTTTGAGGCAAAGCATGTACACTACTTGGCAAAAAGGAAAAAGGAGGATGAAAGGAACGAAGAAAAGAAGGATCGCCTAATGCATTAGGTGAGTCGCCAATGGCCTTAACCTCACCCAAAGTTCGAGTGTGCTTACCCATGAAGGAAAAAATTAAGTTGGCAATGAAAGGGAGCAGTTGGCGCATTGCCGAGCAGTTCCCTGTTGTCCAATCAATCAAAATGCGAAGATGCTAAAGGCAAAAGCTGAAAGGCGATGAATTAGACCAAAGAGTAGATCGCCGAGTGCATCGGTGATCCCGACTAACTGTGCCGAGTGATCCTTCGCAACACAAATTTTTGAAAACGATAAATACTCATTTAATTTTGTAGCTTAGTATCAAGTTGTAGAGAATTATGACTGAGACTTAGAATATTTTTAGTTTTTAGTTCTTAGAGTTTTTGGGAGACATTGTTCTTGAGCTTGAAGATTTGAAGACTTCCAATTCCAAGAAATTGGAAGTGGGTATCCAAGAATCTTCATTCTAGACTCATTTGAAGGGAAAATAAATAATACCCAGTTGATGTTAACTCGATTCGGTATCATTTTCTTCCTTTTTTCTATGTCTAACAAAAACCCTAATTCTTGGGGTGTGATTTTGTGAATATGAATTAAATTTATTGTTGGGTGTTGCTTATTTTTAGTATATTCACTGTTTAAATGTGATTTCGTTTAGTAGTTGTATTTGAACTTAATGGGATTGTGTCACGACTCGGGGTTACCCCCTAGACGTAACATGGCGTAGTTGACCCCGAAGGGGTCGCATACAAGCCCTTAGCATAATCAAACACATAATGTCATAAGAAATAATGTAGAAAATTAAAACTTTCTAAACAGAAGTCAAACTTCAAATTTCATATATAAAGAGTTGTGGAAATACTAGACTTGTCTCATTAAAAACCATCTAAACATAAGAGTGTGAAATTAGGTACTTAACCCTTTACATCAATGAAAGTCTTAACATTTGGTCCTCGAACTGGAGGACTAACCAAAACTTAGGGAATAGTCGACCCAAGCTTTACTTTCAAGAAGGAAGTAATGAATCAACGTCCGGGACCTATACTCATAGTATGAAGTAAAGAAGAGGTTAGCACAAATATGTACTAAGTATGGAAACATGCATAAAAACATTTAAATATGCTAAATAGGACATTTTTCTTGGAAGTATGCATTTATCAACTTTGGAAAGCCAATATGCATTTCAAACATAGAAGACAATCTATAGTCACAATACAGTCATAACATAGTAATATCAATACCTTAGCAGCCTCTAAGAACACTTGTGCAATGTATGGTTGGCATCTCATAATACCAACCTTACTAATAATTCCTTGAAGCCGCATATTCATTACCATAATCTTCAAGCTTACCATAATCCATAGTCATAAATGAGGAATTATACAAGTACATGAACTAAACATAAGGAAAGTCATATATTCATATCTTATCATACCATAAGGAAACCATTCCACAACATCCTAATAAGTCTCCTTGTGCAATGCAAAAGTGCAGTCCCATACCCCCACTCCTACCAAGTAAACCCATTAATAAGTCATAGTATAGTTCCAATCATATTCATTATCATATTGTTATTAGGAAATATTATCCATAACCGACATAGACCATGTGAGCTACATGGAATCTAGTGGCATATAACCCCACACCGAAAGAAGGCGTTCTTACTAGAGGAAGGTAGAACTAATCATATTTAGCTTCTAAGTGGATCCACTAGCTAAGTCCTACGTTTGGCACATAGTTATGGGATAGGGAGATTGCTAGTAGAAACCCAACCTATTGCATTAGCGGAGGAGCTTCCATCTCATGAGTTTACTATAGATGACCTAACCTATTACATTAGCGGATGGGACTTTTCCTCATTGTACATATCCATTTGGTACTAAGCATTATTTCCCAATTATACATAATTAGTATGGAATTGTATCTACATGTGTGAAGGCATACTTTACCCTTCGTTCAATACAACTCACAAAATAGCTCATAGATTCATGTAGGTAAGAACTACCTTTCACCTTAGAATTATCATTTTAGGGTGAGTAACTTTAACCTCATTATTCATAGTGTTTTCATGAGAACTAGCCCTTTAATCAACACAACAACATCAACATCATCCTAAACAATTTATACATCAAGATGTGTAAGGACAGGGGAAATTAGTCTTCCAACAACACCTCAGTTCACACAATAGTCATAGGATTCTCACCTTTCAAATGAGTTCATAAGTTCATCAATAACTATCAACAATCATGAACAATCCTTCACAATTTACCCCTTGCAAGGTCATGAACCAAGTCTCACATTTACATTTAGGATATACTATCATAAACATGAATAAGGCAAGGTTTCATAACCAAATTAACATAACCATAATACATAGTAGAAATAACCTTGCATCAAAACCTTCATTGAAATTCATGAAATTGGGGTCATGGGGTAGTTCATGGGTTCATGGGGAGTTTTACTCTAAAATCACCATTAAAATGACAAAGCATCTATAATATACATCAAGTAACATAATGAAAATGTTTTCAGGAAGAACCCATGACTAGAATGAAAACCCTAGTTTTTTTTAACAGTAAAACCCATTTTCGAAAATTTAGTTGAGAGGGCTTCATGGAGGAAAGTATTCCATGAATAAAGGTTCCCATACCTTGATTGATGTTTTCCCATGAATTTTGAGTGAAAATCTTGGACCTTGAACCTTAATCTTGAGCTTCATCTATATTCTTCAATGGAGTTTAAAGAGAGAAATTTCTTGGGAGGGAAATGGTTTGATTTTCAGTTTTGTGAGTTATGAGAGTTAAAAGACTTTTTTAATACTTAAAAATACTTTAATAAACTTAAAAAAACTAAATACAACCATCCCTACACTTAAACAAATGAATTAGTAATTTATCAAAACACCCCCTCTAAGGCCGAACCAAGATAGCTTGCCCAGGCACGATCTATGAACTCTAAACTACGGAGTGTGGATGGGTCCACGGACCGTCATGGCTGTCCGCGGTTTGGTTCCGAGAGGGGTTTTTCGAGGTCTTGGTGAGGAGACTAAGTATCAACTCACGAGACCTTTCCACGGAGCGTGAGCTGGTCCACATACAGTATTGCACGTCTGTGGAATGGGGCTGGAACGTGGAGTTTTGGTTAACCTTTGAGGAGGCTAAGGCTGGACTCACAACTCCCATCTACGAGGCGTGAGTCAGTCCACGCCTCATTTCGCCTCATTTCGTGAATGATGCTGCCTTTGGTAGCTTTTAGAGCATCCCCTTGGCTCTCATCAAGGGCCCTTGTAGGAGCCTTGCCCTGACGTATAGGCTCTAGGACCTTAGTATCAAGTTAGGGAACTTATTTTAGGACACCAATCTTGACGTTAACTCACTTCCTCCTTGAACCTCAACATTAGCTCACATGCTTAGGCTCTAGATTAACCTAGCATTTTTCGAAGTGTTACATTATCTCCCCCTGAGGATCATTCGTCCTCGAGTGATACTTTAAAACACATTAAGGGGGTTAACGACTCAAGACTAGCCACCCAACAACATGCCACATTAACAATGCACAAAACATAAGGGAAACATCACTCCATCTCAAGACGTAATCCATGCAATCACAAGGAGGTAGGAACTATATCTACAACCCACTATGCACACAACATTATTATTTCTTATCATCTTAGGAGGAATTTACCTTCTCCATGCAACAAGGTCAACACAATCAATCAATAAAGAGCCATTTAGCCATATCATAAAAAGTATAGAACATTAGTTCACATCACTAAGTCAAATATGCGACAATTATACTAAAGTGCAGCCCCACATGAGGAATACATAACTTATGAAAACTCAATACAGGCTAAACATGGATTCTCACAAGAATATGCACACATAAGAATATCATAAATAAAACTCATAGTACAATTATTCTAAAACGCCAACTCAAGAACTAATTACCTCAAGTAGGGGTAAGAGTAGAAGGAAAAAGATGAGGATAGTGGGACTTCATAGCGGCCTCGGCCTCCCAAGTAGGACCCTCAACTAAGTGATTCCTCCATAAGACTTTAACAGAAACTACATCTTTGTTCCTTAACTTCTTAACTTGCCGGTCTAAAATATCAACCGGAACTTCTTCATCGGAAAGATTTTCATCAACTCCTAAACCTTCTAAGGGAAGGATGGATACCGGATCACCAATGAACTTTTTGAGCATGGATACATGGAAAACTGGGTGAACCAGAGACAACTCACTGGGTAAGTCTAATTCATATGCAACATTTCCCACACGTGTCAAGATTTGGTGTGGCCCCACATAAAAAGGACTAAGTTTCCCCTTCTTGCCAAACCTCATCAGACCCTTCATAGGTGAGAGTTTTAAGTAGACCCAATCACCAACATCGAATTCAAGATCCCTTCTCATATTGTCGGCGTAGGACTTTTACCAACTTTGAGCCGTCTTCAACCTCTCTCTAAGGAGTTGAACCTTTTCAATGGAATCATAAACTAGATTGGGACCAATTAGAGAAAACTCACCTACTTCAAACCAACCCATCGGAGATCAACATCTCCTACCATAAAGTTATTCAAACGGAGACATGGAAATGCTTCAGTGGTAACTATTGTTGTAGGCAAATTCAATCAATGGAAGATGATCGTCCCAATTTCCCTTGAAATCAATCACATACACCTTCAACATATCCTCTAAAGTCTGAATGGTCTGTTCCACTTGACCATCTATCTGAGGGTGGAAAAAGGTACTAAGTTTAACATTAGTACCAAGCACACTTTGGAATGCTTTCCAAAAATGTGAAGTAAACTGAGTACCCCGATCAGATATGATGGACAAAGGAACCCCATGTAACTGCACTATTTCCTCGATATATAACTTAGCATAGTCTTCTGCCGAGAAGGAAATCTTGATAGGAAGAAAATAGGCTGACTTCGTCATCCTATCAATAATGACCCAAATAGAGTCATGTCACCTTCGAGTACGAGGCAACCCTACAACAAAGTCCATATTCACCTCCTCCCACTTCCAAGTGGGAAGATCTCTATCTTGTAACAAACCCCCTTGTTTTTGGTGTTCGGCTTTGACTTGCTAAAAGTTTGGTTATTCAGCTACAATGCCCGCCATATCCGTCTACATACCATTCCACCAATAGACCTCCCACAGATCACGATAAATCTTGGTGGCTCCTGGATGAATAGAATATTGCGAACCATGCGCCTCTTCTAGAATATGATCTCTCCAGCCATCAGCATCCCGAACACACAATCTACCTTGGTAACTAAGCACCCCATCTCCCCTTTCGGAGAAAGCCTCAACGGACTTGTTGAGAATCGATTCTTTCAACTCCATTAGAATAGGATCAAGATGTTTCTTAGACTTCACATCAACCACAACGGATGATTCGGAACTATGGTGAACCATAAATCCACCCTTTAAGGAATCTACCAGTTGGACACCTAAACGGGCCAACCTATGCACCTCGCGAACTAGCTCCTTCTTCTCATCTTCTACATGAGTCACACTACCCATAGTCATTCGACTTAGGGCATCGGCAACTATATTAGCTTTTCTAAGGTGGTAAAGGACACTCATATCATAATCTTTTTCGAGTTCCAGCCACCACCTCTATCGGAGATTTAAATTTCTTTGACTAAAAACATAATGGAGACTCTTGTGGTCAGTGAACACATCAACATAGACCCCATATAAATAGTGCCTCCAAATTTTCACGGCAAAAACTACCGCCGCCAATTCTAGATCATGGGTCATATAATTCTTTTCATGTACTTTGTGTTGCCTCGAAGCATAGTCAATCACCTTGCCATGTTGCATAAAAACACATCCCAAACCCACTCGGGAAGCATCGCAATACACTACAAGCCCATCAGTACCCTGCGGTAAGGTCAACATCGGAGCGGTGCTGAGTCTATCCTTTAAGTCCTAGAAAATCTTCTCACAAGCCTCAGACCACTAAAATTTGGATTTCTTTTGAGTCAGGGTTATTAACGGAGAAGCAATAGATGAGATGCCTTCAACGAATCTTCTATAATACCCGGCCAAGCCCAAAGAACTTCGAATATCAGTGGGACTTAGAGGTCCAGGCATTTCTTAACTGCATCGGTTTTCTTAGGATCAACCTCTAAACACAGGCTTCACACTATATGACCGAGGAAAGCAACCGACCGTAGCCAAAACTTGCACTTGTTAAACTTAGCATACAATTGTTGGCTTTTAAGGACTTGCAAAATTATCCTGAAATGCTCCATTTAATCACTCTCACTCTTAGAATAGATCAAAATATCGTAAATAAAAACAATCACAAATGAATCAAGATATTGTCTAAATACCCCATTCATAAGATCCATAAAAGTTATCGGGCATTTGTTAGACCAAAACACATCACTAAGAATTCAAATTGACCATACCTAGTTCGGAAGGCTGTTTTAGGAATTTCAACATCTCTCACCCTTAGTTGGTGATAGCTTGAACGTAAGCCAATCTTTGAAAAATAACTCACCCCTTGGAGTTGGTCAAATAAATAATCAATTCTAGGGAGTGGATATTTATTCTTTGTAGTGACCTTGTTCAGCTGGCGATAATCAATGCACATCCTAAGGGACCCATCCTTCTTTTTCACAAATAAGACCGGTGCACCCCATGGAAATATGTTAGGTTGAATAAAACCCTTATCTAGCAACTCCTTGAGTTGAGCTTTTAACTTTTTCAACTCAGCTGGGGCTATAAGTTAAGGAGGAATAGATATGGGTTTTGTATCTGGTATAAGTTCAATGCCGAAGTCTATTTCCCATTCTAGAGGAATACCGAGCAAGTCATCAGGAAAAACCTCTGGAAACTCCCTCACTATAGGGACCGACTCTAAAGGAGGAGTCTCGGACTCAATGTCCTTAACCCTTACAATATTATAGATACAACCCTTAGAAATCATTTTACAAGACTTTAGACACGAAATGAATCGACCTCTAGGAATTGAATTTCCCCTTTTCCATTCAAAAATGGGCTCATCAGGAAACTGAAACTTCACTACCCGAGTTCTACAATCAATTGAGGCAAAGCAAGCATGGAACCAATCCATCCCTAAGATGACATCAAAGTCTAGCATATCTAACTCTACCAAATCAACCCGAGTGACTCTATGAGGTAAATAAACAGGACAATTACGATAGACTCTTTTTGTAACAACTGAGTCACCAACTGGGGTGGACAGTAAAAAAGGTTCTACTAGAGTTTCAGGGAGTACATAAAATTTCATAGCTACCAAAGGTGTAACAAAAGATAAAGTAGCACCATGGTCTAACAATGCATAAATATCAATGGAAAATACTTGTAACATACCGGTGACAAAGTCCAGGGATCCCTCTTCATCACTTTGGGACTGGAGAGCATAAAAGCGACTCTTCTTTGGAGCATCCGAATTAGAACCACTTGGGGGACTTGATTACCCTCTCTTCCCTTGGTCGAACGGGTTGGACAATCTTTCAGTTGATGCCCACCCTTTCCACATCCATAGCACACACCCATAGCGACAAGACATTTACCTTCATGCTTCTTACCACATTTTTCACAAATAGGCCTCTCGACTTAAAAACCACATCCACTACCACCCTGTGGGTTAAGAGTAGACACCTTTTTTTGTTGACACTAGAAGTGTTAGTGGTACCTTGATTAGAAAACCTCTTCTTAAACTTTGGTTTGCCTTGAACCTCAAATCTGCCTTTAGACGAATTGCTATGATCTACTTTTGTCCTCTTCACTTCTCTACATGTCTGCTTGAACTTTTCTTCCTCAATATGTTTGGCATGAACCATAAGGCGTGAAATATTCATGCTTGGAATGACCAATGTTGAACGACATTCGTTTACCACCAAGGCAAATATCCTCATAACATATTTATTCATCTTGGCCCTTGAGTCTGCCACTAAGGTTTGAGCATGCTTAGACAATTGCGTGAACTTAAGGCCATATTCTTTTCCACTCATACATCCTTGGAAAAGGTTGATGAATTCATGAATCTTTCTCTCCCTCAATTCCAGTGGGAAAAACCTATCAAGGAAAGCCGACTTGAATGATTTCCAATCAATCGGGTCCTTTCTCAAAATCATGTCCCCTTTCCACTGTTCATACCAAACCTTAGCTACGTCCTTCAACTGGTAGACGGCCAATTCTGCCTTCTCACGATTAGTCACACCCATAGCATCAACCACCTTCAACACTTCATCTAGAAAGCCTTGTGGATCCTCATCCACTTTGGAGCCATAGAAGGTAGGGGGATTCATTATGGTTAAATCCCTAATCCTGGAAGAGGTTATGCTAGCATTTGGATTCATTTGAACTCTTGTGTCCCTAGTGACTTGATCAGTCAAAGCCTGAGTCAGGGTCTAGAGAGTCGTCCCAATCTCCAAATTAGTCATAGCACCCATTTCATCAGGCACTTGAGGATTCAGAGAAGCTTTTGGAGGATTCCCCTCATTGACATTCTCCTTTTCCCCTCTCCTTGCATTACCTCTCCTTGTATTCATTTCCTATAATCGTAAGAAAAGGATTAGAAAGGAGATCATAGGGCAAAGATTTCAAGCACGAATAGAGAGTAATGAAATAAGGGGAAAATCCCTAAACATCATATAGCCTTTCACTCATAAGCGTGGTGCGCTTCATAATCATGAACAAGGCTATATTAGACGTGGTTTCATGAGATATTAATCCTAAATATTATTCCCAAAACCTTTTGCTCTGATACCAAGTCTTTCATGACCCGGGGTTACCCCTAGACGTACCATGGTGTAGTTGACCCTTAAGAGGTCACATACAAGCCCTTAGCAAAATCATGCACATAATGTCATGAGAAATTATGCGGAAAATTAAAACTTTTCTAAACAGAAGTCAAACTTCAAATTTCATATATAAAGTGTTGGGGAAATACTAGACTTGTCTCATGAAAACCCATCTAAACATAAGAGTACAAAATTAGGGACCTAACCCATTACATCAATGAAAGTCTTCACATAATAAAGTACGACTCAAACTAAGACTGAAATAAACATTTGGTCCTCGAACTAGAGGACTCACCAAAACATAGGGAGTAGTCAACCCAAGCTTATCTTTGAAGAAGGAAGAAATGAATCAACGTCCGGGACCTATACTCATAGTATGAAGAAAAGAAGGGGTTAGCAAAAATATGTACTAAGTATGGAAACATGCATAAAAACATTTAAATATGCTAAACAGAAAATTTTTCTTGGAAGTATGCATTTATCAAGTTTGGTAAGCCAATATGCATTACAAACATAGAAGACAAGTTATAGTCACAATACAGTCATAACATAGTAATATCAATACCTTAGCAACCTCTAAGAACACTTGTTCAATGTATGGTTGGCATCCCATAACACCAACCTTACTAAAATTCCTTGAAGCCACATATTCATTACCGTAATCTTCAAGCTTACTATAATCTATAGTCATAAATGAGGAATTATACAAGTACATGAACTAAACATAAGGAAAGTCATCTATTCATATCTTATCATACCATCAGGAAATCATTCCACAACATTCTAATAAGTCTCCTTGTGCAATGCAAAAGTGAAGTCCCATACCCCCACTACTACCAAGTAAACCCATTAAGAAGTCATAGTATAGTTCTTATCATATTCATTATCTTATTTTTATTAGGGAATGTTATCCATAACCGACATAGACCATGTGAGCTACAGGGAATCCGATGTCATATAACCCCACACCGAAAGAAGGCGTTCTTACTTGCCGAAGGTAGAACTAATCATATTTAGCTTCTAAGGGGATCCACTAGCTACGTCCTATGTTTGTCACAGAGTTATGGGATAGGGAGATTGCTACTATAGAAACCACACATATTGCATTAGCGGAGGAGCTTCCATCTCATGAGTTTACTATAGATGACCGAACCTATTGCATTAGCGGAGGGGCCTTTTCCTCATTGTCCATATCCACTCGGTACTAAGCATTATTTCCCATATATACATAATTAGTATGGAATTGTATCTACATGTGTGAAGGCATACCTTACCCTTCGTTCAATACAACTCACTAAATAGATCATAGATTCATTTAAGTGAGAACTACCTTTCACCTTAGAATCATCATTTTAGGGTGAGTAACTTTCACCTCATTATTCATATTGTTTTCATGAGAACTAGCCCTTCAATTAACACGACAACATCAACATCATTCTAGAAAATTTATACATAAATATGTGTAAGGATAGGGGAAATTAGTCTGCCAACAATACCTCAATTCACACAAAATTCATAGGATTCTCACCTTTCAAATTAGTTCATAAATTCATCAATAACTATCAACAATCATGAACAATCCTTCACAATTACCCCTTGCAAGGTCATGAACCAGGTCTCACACTTACATTTAGGATATACTATAATCAACATGAATAAGGCAAGATTTCATAACCAAATTAACATAACCATGATACATAGTAGAAATCACCTTGCATCAATACCTTCATTGAAATTCATGAAATTGGGGTCATGGGGTAGTTTATGGGTTTATGGGGAGTTTTACTATAAAATCACCACTAAAACGTCAAATCATCCATAATATACATCAAATAACATAATGAAAACATTTTTAAGAAGAGCCCATGACTAGAATGGAGACCCTAGTTTTTTAAACAATAAAATCCATTTTTGAAAATTGAGTAGAGAGGGCTTCATGGAGGAAAGTATTCCATGAATCAAGGTTTCTTTACCTTGATTGATGTTTTTCCATGAAATTTGAGTGAAAATCTTGGATCTTGAACCCTAATCTTGAGCGTCTTCTATGTTCTTCAATGGAGTTTAAAGAGAGAGTTTTTGGGGGGGGAAGTGGGTTTGATTTTGAGTTATGTGAGTTCTGAGAATTAAAAGACTTGTTTAATACTTAAAAATACTTTAATAAACTTAAAAAAGCTAAATACAACCATCCCTACCCTAAAATAAATGAATTAGTAATTTAGCAAAACAACCCCTCTAAGGCCGAACCAAGACAGCTTGCCCAGGCACGATCTAGAACCCTAAATACCTCTAACTCTTCAAATGATCCTCCTCAAACTACAACCTGTACATAAATCAGCCTAACCTAGAAATTCTATAATACACGGCTAAGAGGTCCCAATATTCATAGTCTAATAGCCACAATTCAGCAATAAAACAAACCAAATAAACCAATCTCAAAGTCAAGTGGTTCAATCACACATAACAAGTATGTGAATTACAATAAAAACCAAGTCACGGATAAACATCATTTTGATGTTAAAACTAATAAGTAATCAGAGGAAAATAATGTTTTAGGATCAAGAACAATTACAAACTGATCAAGCAAAGAAAATCCATTCAAAATTTGCAACCAAGGGTTCCCCAAGTTTAAAAATGGTGAAATGAGGCTTAAACCAACCTCAAAATGGTAGTAGAAACCCTTTTTGATGTCACACAAGAACCCTAGGTTAAGCGAACCCCGCTAAAATGCAAGAGTCACTTATTTGATCAGAGCTTCGCTTAAGAAAAGATCACACTTGCAATGGATCTTCGCAAATGTGAAGGTCAACAGAGGTTGACCCTTCGCAAAAGCATGCTGGACAATGTTAAAGCGAGTCTCAAAAAAGTGAGACCTCCCTCGAAAAAGTGGATGGTCATAATAACTCAGGTAGTAGAAAAGCAGCCGACACTCTGGACGTTGAGAGGACCCTCGAAATTCGTTTGGAACCCCGTACACAGAAACCACAAATGCAAATCAAATATACTCAATGTTTTGGATTCAATGGAACCTTAAAAACATGAATCAGAGGTCTCATTTACCCAACATCTTTGAATATCATGAGAAACTTACAAAATGCCTAAAGAGACTAAAATAAGCTCGGTACCTCTCAAAAATTAATCAAGACCTCACCTGGGCCTAAAATAATCCCCTGAATCCAAGGAACTCTTGCAATTCCAATCCGAGCATCCTAACCCTGAATGTTAACCAAAGTCAATCCAAAGACTAAATTTCCACATATTCACAACATAGGACCTTAAATCCACAAAATGACTTGGAATCAGAAACCGACAAACCCCATGGATCTCACATTTCAGGACTAATGGAATTGTTGGAATTCCAATACGTCACTCGAAACTCCAAAAGACCCCAAAAACCACTTCCTTAAATACTTACCCTTTAAAACTTAAAATCCTACAAAATTCTCAATTTTTTAACTTAAAGTTTAAAATCAACTTTTCAAATTTCATCACAAAAGATTCGGGGTCGATATTGGGAAAGGAAAAAATTGTCAATTCACAAAACATTCCAAAAATGACTGGCCGGATCATTACATTGTGCATGCATATATTTATTGTATTAGACTTCATAGGAAGAAAATAGTTCACTTAGGTGGAATTGCATGCCTGTTTTTGTTTTCGCTCTTCTCTTTCGAGAATAGTTGCTTCTCTTTTATTGGGGACATTTTAAAAACTTCTTATCACTATTTCACTTCTTATAACATGTTATCTTATGTATTATTCAACACAGACATGGATATTTTCTTAGATCTAAGTAATAATAACATTTTTATTTGGGAAACTTAAGTAGCTCAGATTGTTGGCTACCTAAACTCTGACTTTATTGGTGAGGATTCCATTCCCCAAATCGTATTTTTTACGACCCTAAAAACGGCTGTGGTGAGACCTTCCTTATCCCACCAAGATTGGTCAGCCTAAACAACTGTCAACAAGCGTAAGTGTGGAGGTAAAAAAACAATAAGGAAATAACTATAATATATGTATATTGCAAAAATCCATAACATAAGCATAACTTCCCCCGAAATTTTGTGTCATGTGTAAGAATTGCTTCACTTCTTTCATACTCTTAGTCGTATGGTAAATTTCATATCTATGATGATTTCTTCTAACTCGTGTTTTAGGAATTTACATAATCATATCTCAAAGAAGAGATCCCCGAGAAGGAATCTAAATGTTGAACAACAAGCACCTCTGGCTCTAATTGATCCTTTGGCCGACCAAGTAACTCATGTGGAGTTTAGGGGTGGTTTTCAAGTGCTTTTCAAAGTCATGAATGATCAAACTAACCGTGAGGGTATTCATAAAAGTGGACGAAGATCCATAAAAGTTTATTGAGGGTATTCAAATGATTATTGGAATCGTGGGTGTCGCTCCAGGTGAGAGTGCAAACTTGGCTTCTTATCAGTTGAAAGGGGTTTCTCAGATTTCGTTCAAACAATGGAAAGAAAAAAGGGCTATTAATGATGGTCCATTGGATTACTACGAGTTTAAATGAGGTTTTAAGATTGATTCTTCCCACTCGAGATGAGAGAGGCAAATGTCCAAGAATTCATTAAGTTGAGTCAAATTAATGTTAGAGTGAAATAATACACTCTTAATTTTACTCAACACGAAAATTCTATTCCGGCTATGGTGGCCGATTCTGTGCCCGAATGAGAAAATTTGTGTCTGGTGTGTCGGAGATGATGGTGAAGGAAAGTAGAACTGCCATCTTGATTTTTATACCTTGTGAGATCCAGGAGCCACATTTTCCTTCTCGACACCTTATGCTGCAATAGAATTTGATGTAAGTCTCGAAATCTTATCAGAACCATTCTTTGTCTGTACTTATGTTGGTGTTTCAATTTTACCTAGATGCGTTTATAAAAATTCATCAGTCTCAGTTTTTTAGAAAATCACCTCAATTTATCTAGTAGAGTTAGACATCCTTGATTTTGATGTTATATATTATTGGTATGGACCAGATTCATGCTTGATATGATTTTATCGACGGTAGAACCCGTGTAGTTAAAATCTAGTTTACAAATGAACTAGTAATAGAGTTAAAGGTATTAACTAAACACCTATAGGTCAGTTTATGTCATTCCTTAAGTCAAGAAAGATGATTTCTAAGGATTGAATCTATAATTATAAAATCAAAACGTGACTAAATTGGTCCTAGTTACTATTCGGGGAAGAGTAGAAGACGGGGGGGAGGATTCTCGAACGCGGAAAAGGATCCAATGAATTTGAAAGAATTGAACGAGGAGACGTATGAGGTAAAAATCCCATGTAAAGTTATGTAGAGTGTCAGTAAGGGTGACTTATCCGTCAACTTTTCCACTATCACCCCAAAAAAACTAAACTCTGCCTTACGGAAAGTTGCCATAGTACAATTAACCTCCGGATTTGAAATCACTACTTATATACCCGGTATTGGCCACAATTCACAAAAACATTATGTAGTCTTAGTAAGACAGGGAAGGGTTAAGGATTTACCCGGTGTGAGATATCACATTTTTCGAGGAACCCTAGATACTATCGAAGTAAAGGATCGGCCACAAGGGCGTTCTAGTGCATTGTAGATTCTTATTCAAGACTTGTATCTTATCCAAGATTTGATAAGACCGTTTTTGTGGGCTGGTCTGGTTCTGTCGGTTCTTGAAACAATTTTGTCTTCTCCTTATTATTTTATCTCTAGAGTCACTAATTTT
>JAJOOH010071973.1:0-20469 GCA_029582605.1 Solanum gracilifrons
AAAAACCCCTTTTTTTTTTTTTTTTTTTTTTTTTCTTTTTCTTTTATTAGTTTAAAATTGTTTTTCATAAACCAAAAATGACTCAAATAAAAATCAACTCATTTAGTTTCGTTAAAATTCTAAGTACTTGTCTCTAATTCAATTGTTTCAATCAAAGTCCCATTTTCTTAAAAAATAAACTTGCTATTTGTTTAACTATTTTCTCAAAACTAATCTAATAATGTTAATTATTATTATAAAATACTTATTTAGTCATTTTCTCAAGGATTAGTCAAAACTTTGCTTTCATTCTTCAATTAATTAAAAATGATTTTCATGCTTAATTTTATTGGCTTAAATTATTTATTTCGAAAATGAATTAAAGAAATTCTAATTAATCTAGTTATTAATATTCTAATCATTTGTATTTCAAGTCAAATGTTCCATTTTTGGATCCTTTTCTCTAAAAAATAAAAAATAAAATATAAACGAAATAAAATGCATCATTTATTTAATTATCTTTTTAATCAAATATATTATAAGTTATATTTTTTTATGTTAAATTATTTTTTTCTAAAAAATAGTCAAATATATTTTAGTCAAGTCGCAGGTCAACCGCATGTTAGCGGATACTTCGAATGCTTAAACCCTTCTCGAAGTGTAAATTGAACCCCGAACCCTCTTTGGTATTTTCAAATGATTTTTTCTGTTTAAATCTTTGAAAATTATAAGTTTTCTTAATTTCTTTAAAAAATTAAGTGGCGACTTTTTCTAAGTATTTCTCAAAGTGTTTTATACTTAGAACATTTCAAAAGATGATTTTTCTAGAAACAGTCAAATTACGGCACGACAGAAATGGCGACTCTACTGGGGATTCAATTAGGTTCTAACCATAATGACTTGACTCTCTTTGACTATTTGCTAATATTTGTTGAATTGTTTTACCTCATATGTGTTTTATTTGCTTAAATTGTGATATCAACTGTCATTGCATGCATATCATTTATTCCGTCAAATGACATTTTTTTCTTTATTTCACTTAAAGGACGATTATGCGGGCCGCAGTCGTTCGTTAACCAAATTGTTCTCAGGACACCCTGACGAATGTAGTTGGCTACTGGATAGTCAACAGTCGTTAACTGTCTCAGCCCAAGTAGTCCGCTTGGGTCACCTATCCACTATAAATAAAGCTCACTCTTAGTCAAACTAGGATAGGGCTGAACTTAATCCCGAAATTTAGCGCATTTTGAACTAAGATGACTCAACACCCAAGGCGTGTTTGGGCCCATTAGAAGTCCACCTTGTGTCTATTTGGCCCATTGGTCAATAAAAGACAACCATACTTATGTGTTTATATTTGAAGGATGTATACGTCATTTGACAAAACATTGTTTCTTGGGTCAGGAATTTAATAGTTTGTTCGAGACAAAGAAAGATCAAATTACCATTGCATCTGAAGACGTTGGCATTCAGAGATGGCAAGAAGCTCAAGAGCGAAGGACTTTTCATGGAAGTTTAGTTTAGGGTTGTACCCCTGCGCGGGACTAATTATTCTGTATCTCTTTTCCCCTATTATGTATCCCCATTCGGTTTATTCGCAAATATTGTATAAATTTGGGTTTTGGGGGCAATGAAATGTTTCAAATGACGCTATATATCCTTCAAATCGTTAGGCCTACCCTTGGCACAAAAGGGTCACATACATGTTTAGAACACGCAATATTCGTTTATGTGTTATAACTGCTTGTGTGAATATGTTGCTTCGTTTGGAAATATTCTAGCTCACTCCTCTTCAAATTATCTTCTAGAACCCTTTAAGCACAAATATTAAGTCACTACCAAAAGTGCGCCCAAATACTTTTCGAGTCTTTAGTTTCACAATAAAATTCGAACTTCATTTTTTCAAATCTTACTTTCTCATAAAAAAAAATAATAATAATAAAAAGAGAAAAAAGTTAACCCTTTATCTCAAATCGGAGGAGATTCAAGCTGGTCGAACTACGTAGGACCTGAATTCTCCCTCGTGAGATACGTAGGCAACCTTTCAAGGTACGGTCCCCATTTTGAGAAATTCTATCTCTTTCAACTTTTGCAATGAGATTCAATTTTAATTCATCTCAATAAAAAAGTCAGAAGTATGTCAATTAAAGATACAATCGACTTTGTCCCGACTCAAATAGATATTTCCGATTCACTGAGCTCAAAATCAAATAGACAAATTCCTGTCTATTTAGTCGTTTCTCTAAATATGTGGGCTAGTTTATTTTCGAGTGGAGCAACTCTTATGTGTTTGCGGTCATATATGTGATATCTTGCACTATTTATCACCTTCAGGCACTAACACATTTACCTTTTGAGTTATTTTTCTTTTGTCAGGTGCTTAGAACTGATATGTGTTGATAAACTGGCTGAACACCCTTATTTTACAAGAACTAAGACTCCCAAAGATTCCTTCCCCAATCAAAGTTTGCAAAAAGGAAAGACAATAATGAGTGATAACAATGAAGAGATTGGCCTGACTGATGTTGTTGTGGCCCAGCCCACAGTCGCCGATCAAAATAAATTAATTATGCAATTGATGCAACAGATTACCGAAATGAGGGTTGAAATACAAAGAACACAAGATCTACCGAATCCAATTTTTTCAGTCAACCCTCTAGGAGATGGAAGACCTCCACTCTACTTTTCTCCTCCAAGCGCGGAACAGGTTCAGAATCCACCATCTAACCCCGCTCAAAATCCCCCAATCATCGACCTAACCGCTCCAAATCTCCATTATGCCTCTGTCTCTTACCAATCGCCACCTCCTCCTCAAGATACCAACCTCCAAGCGCCACTTCCTCCTCAAAATGCCAACCCGCAAGCCTGCCCTCCCCCTCAAAACCAAAATGTCAATAATCCGCAAACTTTCCTACACCACCAGAATCAACATACCAACCCCCAGATATTCCCCCAAAATCACCAAGCCACTCAAAATACCCAGAGTCCCTCCATTGCTCCGCCATTGCCTCTAAAGACTACCTTTCAAATCCCAATTCCAAATGAACCCTATGCCAACTGTTCTGAGCTTGATCACTATGAGGAACGGGAGAGAGAGTGGAGGTCAAAGGAAGAGGCAGTCAAGCTGAATATGAAAGAAGAGATCAGGAAAGCCATGAAGGAGCTGCATTGTATTCCTGAAGTCGATGGGTTTAGTTATGAGAATTTGTGCATCCATCCGGATTTGGACCTCCCGGAAGGGTTTAAAGTGCCGAAATTCGACACTTTCGAAGGAACAGGAAACCCCTTGGCACACCTGAGAGCCTACTGTGACCAACTCGTAGGAGTTGGCAGGAATGAAGCCTTGTTAATGCGGCTCTTTAGCCGAAGTTTGAATGGAGAAGCCTTGGAATGGTTTACTTCCCGTGAGATAAAACAGTGGTCCAGCTGGAATGCACTAGCTAAAGATTTCATTGAACGGTTCGCCTACAATGTGGAGATCATTCCTGATCGCTATTCTTTGGAGAGAATTAAGAAGAAATCCACTGAAAGCTATCGTGAATATGCGTATAGGTGGAGGAAAGAGGCCGCCCGGGTTCGACCTCCTATGTCTGAGAAGGAGATCGTTGAAGTGTTCATACGCATTCAAGAGCCAGAGTATTATGACAGGATAATGTTGCTCATTGGAGCAAAATTTGCAGAGATAGTCAAGGTAGGTGAGGCTATCGAAGATGGGATTAAAACCGGAAAGATTTCTCGCGTTGCCGCCTCAACTGAATCTTCAGGATTGTTGACAAAAAAGAGAGAGGATGTGTCTTCTATTTCATGCGCATCTGATGGAAAAGGACAATTCAGAAAATCCTCACCTTACAAAGGTTATCCTCGAGCTCCACAAAATTCATATCCAGCTTGTTATACCCAATCAGGTTATCAAACTCCACCATCGAGTTACCAAATTTTACCTCCTAATTATCAAACTCCACCAGCGAGTTACCAAATTCCATCTCTGGTTTACCAGACTCCATCTCCACATTACCAAAATAGCCATCTATATTACCAAGCTCCATCAGTTAATTGTTCAAATATCCAATCAAGTTACCAAATTCCACCCCCGTACTACCAAAATACCCCTCCTAGCTACCGAGCTCCACAATACCCAAGTTTCCAAATGCAAGCACCATCTCACCAAAATCCTCCAAATTACCGTCAAGGACCTTCACATCCAGGAAATAATTACAATCCTCATCGCCCAGATCTTGGGAAGAAATCTTTAAGAGTTTTCACCCCCTTGATTGAGAGTCGAACACAACTTTTTGAGAGATTGCAATCAGCTGGCCTGATACATACAATTGATCCAAAAAATATCAATGTCAACTCCAAGTTTTATAGACCTGATCTTCACTGTGCTTACCATTCAGGAAGTGTTGGGCATAATACTGAGGATTGTATCGACTTGAAGCATAAAATTCAAGACCTGATAGATCAAAAGGTCGTCACTCTTCAGACGTCCACTCTTAATGTCAATAGTAACCCCATGCCAAATCATGGAGGGTTGACTATTAATATGATTGAGGTCGAAGAAGATTTGAATGTGGAGAAAGTTATAATCTCAGCCAACCTTGAAAAACTTGAGAAAATTGTAGTCTCTCCAACCAAAAGGGAGAAATCTGAATTTGGGATCATGACACCTTATCAAGCTTTTGCTTTAGTGCCAAAAGAGGGTCAGAACAAGCTGAAGATTGATCAAGCTTTTTCAAAATCATTGCCTCACTCATATAAGTCTTTTCCAATGAAAAATGGTCTAGGGGAAGGGATCGAAAATTTGGTCAAATAAGGTGATATTGTGCTTAAAGAGATGATTGAGACGCCAGTCATACTAGACAACGAGCCAAAGGAGCAAATGCCTGACTGGACATCCACTCCTCTCTTGATTCCTCACTCGTCTTGGTAGAAATGGACAATTTTCTATGTTGTTTTTAAAATTGGTGGCGTTCCGAATGAGACTCGATACCTATCCTTTACTCTATTTTTTCCTTAATATGTTTTAATTTCCCTCCTAATATTTTGAAAAAGGGAAAAATGATTTATTGTCATTGCCAGAGTTTTATTTTCTTATTTCAAATGAAAAAACTCCTTTATTGCGAAAATTTGCTTTACTCGCTTTATATTTATCTAACAAGATCTGTTTATGATTTCAGTGAAAATATTTTTAAATCTGTCAATATCATGTCATGTCACAAGCTGAATGAACAAAATTGGGTAGTTGCGGAGGAATTTTGGGACTACAATGAGAAGATCATGGTACCCAAACACCTGGTTGAGGAATTCAAAAAGTTCAAAAATCACGATAAGTCGAATTCAGAAAGAATCAGAATAGTGAATCAGGAAAATGATGAACGCATCAAAGAAATCAAAATTAGTGCTTATCTGAGAAAAACACAAGAAAGAGAACTCATCAGTTTGCTTGGAGAACACATCGATACATTTGTTTGATGACGTCACATGGTTGAGCATGAACATTGGATCTCACAAGTTATCAATCTAGTTAAATGTTGTCAAAAGATACCATATTTAGAGACTCGATTTCTATCTTTTCCTTGTAACTGCCTTTTTTTTCTTGTAATCGCTTCGTTTAGAATTTTATCCCTCTTGTAATGAACTACGTCTGACCTGAATTCTCAAGAATGAGATACGTAGGTGGCCTATGTCGGCCTCAGTCACCCCCTTTTATCTCTTTTAATATTTTCTTTTGTATTTGAACTACATTTGACCTGATTCCTGCCTCAACGGGATACGTAGGCGCCACAACGGCTCAGTCATATCTCCCGTAAGATTTCTATTTCTCTTTACAATAGAAACTGGGACAGAATTTTTGAGGAGGACTCAAAAATTGTCGAGGAAAAGATCTCTCTAACAAAGTTGAGACTGAAGTTACTTTGAGATTTGCCACTGGGACAAAATTTTTGAGAGGATCTCAAAAATTCCGTGATTTGATCACCAACGGTTAAAGATAAGCTAAGACAGTTGACTGGGACAGAAATTTTGAGGATGACCTCAAAATTTCAACAAAGTTCATCGGTAGGTTAGAGCAACTTTGAATACGTCCCAGCAAGTAATCAGACAGATCCCGAAACATCAACTCCAAATGGCGTTCATCAAGCTTGACGTGATATGACACTTAGCAGTGACCTTTTCCAAATATTATTTTGTTGAAAATCTATTTTTTCTTAAAAGTTTTCTTTCATGTTTCAATTATTTTGCATAAAAACATTTTCTCTTATCTATCAAGAGGCGGGAGATCGGATAAATCAACCGGAGATAACAAGACAAGGAGTAGACAATCGAAGAGATCGACACAGATCAGTTCATTTTAAACTAACAATTTTTCTATGGATGCAGGTTTATAAGCTCGCCTAAAAATCAACATATTCTTCCATTCAATGAATATGGAGAGGTCAAAAGGGTCAGAGCTCCCCAAATTGACAACTTTTTTGTGGATACAGGAAATATTTTATGCTTCTTAAACCAAGAATTAAGAATATGAGTAGCATAACTTTATTCGAATTCTCAACAAGACAAGGTTCATAATGAACATGCAATTATGTTCGAAGATGGGACAAATGAAAACCTTGAAGAGAGAAATATTATTATTTTCCAGCAACTAAAGATACTTGGAAGATATTTATCTGCATTATATTATCGGATATGATTATATTCTTACCCTGAAGGTTATTTATATTGTATTGTCGAATGAGACGATACCACTACCCGGAGAGTCATTTATATCGTATTGTCAAATAAGATGATACCACTACTCCGAGGGTCATTTTTTATTTTTATTGTCGATTGAAACGATATCACTACTTGGAGAGTCATTTATATCGTATTGTCAAAAGAGATGATACCACTACTCCGAGGGTCATTTTTATTTATATTGTCGGTTGAGACAATACCACCATCCAAAAAATACCCAGAAGATCACCTATGTTGCTCGGTGAAGCATTATCTTCGTTCGATATCAGGGAGGCATCATCAAAATATTCATGCATCGCGGGAAAAAGATTCATGCATCGCGAGAAAAGAGATTCATGCATTGCCAGAGAAGATTCATGCATCGCGGAAAAAGGTTCATGCATCGCGAGAAAAAAGATTCATGTATTGCAAGAAAAGATTCATGCATTGCAAAAGAAGATTCATGCATCGCGGAAAAAGGTTCATGCATCGCTAGAAAAGAGATTCATGTATTGCAAGAAAAGATTCATGCATTGCAAAAGAAGATCCATGCATTGCGGAAAAAGGTTCATGCATCGCGAGAAAAGAGATTCATGCATTGCAAGAGAAGATTCATGCATTGCAAGAGAAGATACATGCATCGCGAGAAAAAAAGATTCATGCATTGTAAAAGGAGATTCATGCATTGCAAGAAAAGATTCATGCATTGCAAAAGAAGTTCCATGCATCGCGGAAAAAGGTTCATGCATCGCGAGAAAAGAGATTCATGCATTGCAAAAGAAGATTCATGCATTGCAAGAGAAGATTCATGATTTGCGGGAAAAAAATCATGCATCGAGGGAAATGAATTCATAAATCGCGAGAGCAGGATTCATGCATAGCAAGAGAATGAGTTATGCATCGCAAGAGAAAGATTTACCCATCACAACAGAATCAACATCAACTGCATCAATAATGACATCAAGAGAACTATCAATATATTACATCTGCCTAGTTTATTACTTCATCATCAAAAGAAGAGTACATTGAAGATTATATTACAAATACAAAATACGAGCTTTATTCGATTTACGTCAAACTGGAAGAAGTTGACGTCAACTGTTCAAGTAGATCAATTAAGTGTCAACACGATAAAAGACATTGTCTTCCCATTTGGGGTTACATTTTTTTTTATGCTAATGAGTTTTATCTCAGTCTTTGTCGAGAGCATCCAAGAGGATGAATTCTCAAGCAAACCACAGGTGTGGACGACATCAAAAAGGATGCAGCACAACGTGGATCTTTTTCTTAGCAGCGAATTGGGACATAGTCCAAAGAGAAATACCAAACTCTTAGGACGCGAGTTGAGGAATAACTTCCACCACAATCAAACCACACCCCTGTCAGAAGGCATGTGAGTTTTTCCTTAGGTTTCCTGGTTTCAACTTTGCATCCGAAAAATTTTGTTTTCACCGGAAGCAACTTTCTAATCTGAGTGACAATGTACCAAGAGCTTTGGAAATTATGTCCATGTAAGTTCTTACTTATGAGTGTGAAGTGCACCACATTCATGGTTAAGAGGTTGCAAGCCTCTTTTTAATACTCGACTTACTTGTCACTCCTCCAGAACCAAATGATGTATTGTATAATAGATTTCCTTTTCAACCAAATGAGTCGAACTACAAGCAGCCTGATTTCCTAAGCTGAGGGATATGTAGGCAGAATCAATATTGAAAACTCGGCTGCATTCCAACATTCGCTCTTAAACCTTATTCTCAAGCATTCTGGTGCCTTCATAATTCGGTATTGGGATGGCTTTTGAATGCTTTTAAAATTGTGCGTGAAATCAAGCGTATCAAACTACAAATGGCCTGAGTTCTCATATAACCTGAGATATGTAGGAAACCCTATTCCATGGTTCGGCCATAATTCTTAAAGTCCGTACCAAATCCCTTTTTGAAAGGATGAAGATGTGGTCGGCCAAAATTGGATTTGTCAATTTCATTTGCCTCGAATTTCTTTCATCAATCCAAGTCAAACAAGGGACATTTGTTGACACCCAATTTTGGACCTCCACAATATTAATTAATCACCGAGCTTCTTCAATTCGGAACGATTTGAAATAACTAATTTTATAAAATTCACAAAGTTTTTCAAGTTATTTTATGTAGTTTTGTTACGTCTTATAAATTTTGAATAATATATATGCTTTATATAATTAGTATATTTTATGAATATTTGAAAATCGTCTCAAAAATATTTTTGTTTTAATTAAATATTTGGTTAATTAGTTTAGTTATACAATAGTTTATATTTTTAATTATTTAGTTTATATTTGAGTTGATTATTTTATTTCGTTAAGATTAAGAAGCTCATTAATTAATTTTATTAATTCGTCATATTTAATTATTAGTTGAATTTATTAATTAAATCAATTCGACTAAGTTCTTAATTTGATTGGCTACAATTGAAATTCATTTGGCCATTTTTTTTATTTTTTAATTGCAATTTAAGCTACATTTTGGCAACTTCCATAGTCCACTTTCTTCCAATTTTAAGACCAAATATTGGCCCAACATTCCCAACTTTCAGCCCACTTCTTTTATACAATTCTCAGCCCAATTCAACTCCAATAGAAACCCATTCCTACAGCAGTACCAAAACAGACCCATATGACCCCTGTACGCTTTTCTTCTTCTTTCTCCAGCAAAAAATAAAAACCCAGAACCTCCAGTAATCCAGCAGCAATCAGTCGCATCAGTCCGGCAAATCTGGAGAAGAGTCGTCCTCCTCGCCTGCAATCCAACCACTCTCACGTCTCGTTTCCCCTTTTCTAAGGGATTTTCAAATCCCTTCCACTGTCGTCTTGAAAAGGGAAAGGAATTCAAATTTCAAATTTTAAAATTATACCCGTTTCCCCCTAATTTCCATCTATATATTCATCTTTTTATGCATATTGCAAGGAGGAAGAAAAATAGAGTTGGAAGAGGTGGGAAAAAAAGTCTTTGAAACTAAGAAAATTCATCTAAAAAATAAGAGATAGTTTAACTGATCCAGTACTTCTCAGGCGTGTTGGTGGAATCCTCTCGTAGCTAGCTTGTTCTCGTCTCAGGACGCTGCCCGCAAAAAGGTGGTTTCTTCTCCTTTCCTTCTTGTTATTTACTAGATTTATTTTGTTGTTATTTACTTGATTTATTTTGTTTTAACTTAGAATTATGTTTAAAAGTATATACTTAGTAGTCACTAATGGAGTTCTGTTAGCTCCTCTTTATGCATATTGCAATGAGATTTAAATGTTCAGCTTATTCCCTCACCTGTTGGTACGATAGCATTTGGTTGGTTAGGCTTCATCATTTGCCGCGTATGTTTTATACCTTAATGTATGGCCATTTGTTCTATTAAATAGTTTTCACGCTTTTTTTTTTATGGTTGTGTTACAGAAAAAAAAAACTGTTTTTCCTTATTCCTTTTAACAAATGAAAAAATAAAAAAATAAAGAAGAAATGGAGAGAATATATATATATATATACATATATATATGAATGTCTTGGCAGTAGTGTCTATCACTAAAGACAGTAATGATTTGGTTACTTCATCACATGAATTATCCTTTCAAGAAGGCATTTTGTTTAACTTAGATTTCAAATTACCGTGTGATTTCATATTCTTTCAAGCTTCTTTAACGGGTACATGCATTGGCTTGATATATATTATTATTTGGAGTCAAAACTTATGGTGCTTTTCCTCTGCATCAGTGAGCCCTTGCTGAACCATGCCCGGGAACCTTAAATAAATTTAGTTATCTTGGATGGCTCATTTGTGGAGATTTTATCCGGTTTAACTAAGATGAGTTATCTCATGTTTATCCGATTTAGATATTCTGATCTATTACTTTATGACTCTTTGGTTGATTAGAATGTTTATCTTAGCATGTCACTACTCCCTTTGTTCACTAACAGTGTCTTAATCCATGTCCTAATCTTTAGTCTTATTTGTCACTAAGAGTTGTTATTTCACAAATACAAGTGCTAATCTTTCATTTTTGTTATCTTTGCATGTGATACCAATCCGAGTTCACTTTGGACTCCACTCTCGCATATTCTTGAGTCGTTTCGACTCATCCTCATATTTGCGGTGAAAAGGAAGCTGAAACAGGCCCCAGAAGGTATGTAGGCCCCAAAACGCAAAAACAGAAGGCTGAGGCGAAATACAGGTGTTCGGAAGCAAGAGATACATGAAAAGAGCTGATATATAAACTCATATACACTGATATACATTCGGTATATACGCAAAACGGGAGTTGGGTTAAGCCCAATAGTGGCAGCGAATTTGGCCCAAAAAGGGTCCAAATTCTTTTTTCCTTTACCTCTAAATTATTAGATTGTCTTCATTTATTGTTTGTTTTTATTATCATTAACTCTAACTTTAGAATTGTTAATTAACTTAATCGAATTCCCCAAAAGACAAGCTATTTTTCTGTGTTGTTTTATTTCTAACAAATCTCATTTTATCAACTCTTGCATTTTTAATTCATAATCTTTAGTCAAACAAAAATTTTATTTAGTTTAAAATAGTTTTTTTTCATAAACCAAAAAATGATTCAAATAGAAACCAATTAATTTAGTTTCTTTAAAATTCTAATTACTTGTCTCTAATTCAAATGTTTCAATTAAGGTCCAATTTTCTTAATAAAGAATTGCTCTTTGTTTAACTATTTTTTCAAAGTTAATCTAATAATGTAAAATATTATTATAAATACTTACTTAGTCATTTTCTCAAGAAGGTTAGTCAAAACTTTTATTCTTCAATTAATTTAAAATGATTTTCATGTTTTAATGTATTAAATTGGTTCAAGTTATTTTAAAATGAATTCTAATTAATCTAGTATTATTAATATTCTAATCACTTATATTTCGAGTCAAATGTATCATTTTGGATCCCCTCCTCTAAAAAATAAAACGAAATAAAATGCATCATTTATCTAATTAACTTTTTAATCAAATATATTATTAGTTATATTTTTATGTTAAATTATTTTTTCTAAAAAAATAGTCAAATAAATTATAGTCAAGTCGCAGGTCAACCGCATGTTAGCAGATATTTCGAATGCTTAAATCCTTCTCGAAGTGTAAATTGAACCCCGAACCCTCTTTGGTATTTCAAATGATTTTTCTGTTTAAATCTTTGAAAATTATAAGTTTTCTTAATTTCTTTAAAAAATTAAGTGGCGACTCTTTTCTAATTATTTTTCTTAAATTGTTTTATATTTAAAATATTTCAAAAATGTGATTTTTCTAAAGGTTAGGAAAATTATGGCATAACAGAAATGGCGACTCTGCTGGGGAGTTAACTAAGTTCTAACCATAAGATTTGACTATTTGACTAATTGTTATTAATTGATAAATTGTTTATTTGTGCTTAATGTGTTTAAATTGCTATATACTATTGCATTCATGACATGACATACTCCGTCAAACGACATTTATTTTAATTTTTCATTTAAAGGACGATTATGCGGGCTGCAGTCGTTCTTTAACCAAATTGTTCTCGGGGCACCCTGACGAATATAGTTGGCTACTAGATAGTCAACGGTCATTAATTGTCTCAGACTAAGTAGTCCGCTTGGGTCACCAATCTACTATAAAGAAAGCCCACTCTTAGTCAAACTAAGATAGAGCTGAACTTAATCCCGAAATTTAGCACATTTTGAACTAAGATGACCCAACACCCAAGGCGTATTGGGCCCATTAAAAAGACCACCTTGAGTCCAAAGGGCCCACGGCCCAAACAGACGTTCATACTTATGTGTTAAATTTGAAAGATGTATACGTTATTTGAAAAGTCATTGTCCCTTGGGGTTAGGAAAAGTTTTTAATAGCTTCTTCCAGTCGGAGGAAATTTTCACAAGCTGCAACCTAGAAGGGATGGACATTCAGAGATGGCAAGAAGCTCAAGAGCGAAAGACTTTTCATGGAAGTTTAGTTTAGGGTTGTACCCTTGCGCGGGACTGATTAATTTGTATCTCTTTTCCCCTATTATGTATCCCCATTCGGTTTATTCGCAAATATTGTATAAATTTAGGTTTTGGGGTCAATGAAATATTTCAAATGACGTTATATATCCTTCAAATCGTTAGACCTACCATTGGCACAAAAGGGTCACATACATGTTTAGAACGCGCAATATTTGTTTATGTGCTATAACTGCTTGTGTAAATATGTTGCTTCATTTGGAGATATTTTAGCTCACTACTCTTCGAATTATCTTCTAGAACCCTTTAAGCACAAATATCAAGTCACTATCAAAAGTGCGTCCAAATGCTTTTCGATCTATAGTTTCACAATAAAATTCGAACTTCATTTTTTCAAATCTTACTTTCTCATAGATTAAAAAAAAAAAAAAAAAGTTAACCCTTTATCTCAAATCGGAGGAAATTCAAGTTGGTCGAACTACGTAGGACCTGAATTCTCCCTCGTGAGATACGTAGGCAGCCTTTCAAGGCTCGTTCCCCATTTTGAGAAATTCTATCTCTTTCAATTTTTGCAATGAGATTCGAATTTAATTCATCTCAATAAAAAAATCAGAAGTATGTCAATTAAATATACAATCGACTTTGTTCCGACTCAAATTGATATTTTCGATTCACTGAGCTCAAAATCAAATAGACAAATTCTTGTCTATTTAGTCGTTTCTCTAAATATGTGGGCTAGTTTATCTTCAAGTGGAGCAACTCTTATGTGTTTGTGGTCATATGTGTGATATTTTGCACTATTTATCACCTTCAGGCACTAACACGTTTACCTTTTCAGTTATTTTTCTTTTGTCAGGTGTTTAGAACTGATCTGTATTGATAAACTGGCTAAACACCCTTATTTTACAAGATCTAAGGCTCCCAAAGATTCTTTCCCCGATCAAAATTCGCAAAAGGAAAAGGAAGTAATGGGTGATAACAGTGAAGAGATTGGTCTGACTGATGTTGTTGTGGCCCAGCCCACTGTCGCTGAATAAAATGAATTAATTATGCAATTGATGCAACAGATTGCCGAAATGAGGGTTGAAATGCAAAGGAGACAAGATCTACCAAATCTAACTTTTTCAGTCAACCCTCTAGGAGATGGAAGACCTCCACTCCACTTTCCTCCTCCAAGCGCGGAACAAGTTCAGAATCCACCCTCTAACTCCGCTCAAATTCCCCCAATCATCGACCTAACCGCCCCAAATCTCCATCATGCCTCCGTCTCTTATCAAGCGCCACCTCTTCCTCAAGATACCAACCCCCAAACACCAATTCCTCCTCAAAATGCCAACCCTCAATCTTGCCATCCCCCTCAAAACCAAAGTGTCAATAATCTGCAAACCTTCCCCCACCATTAAAATCAGCATACCAAGCCCCAGACTTTCCCCCAAAATCACCAAGCCACTCAAAATACCCAGAGTCCCTCCATTGCTCTACCATTGCCTCTAAAGACTACTTTTCAAATTCCAATTCCAAATGAACCCTATACCAACTGTTCTAAGCTTGATCACTATGAGGAACGGGAGAGAGAGTGGAGGTCAAAAGAAGAGGCAGTCAAGCTGAATATGAAATAAGAGATCAGGAAAGCCATGAAGGAGCTGCGTTGTATTACTGAAGTCGATGGGTTGAGTTATGAGGATTTGTGCATCCATCCGGATCTGGACCTCCCGGAAGGGTTTAAAGTGCCGACATTCGACACTTTCGGAGGAACAGGGAATCCTTTGGCGCACCTGAGAGCCTACTGTGACCAACTCGTAGAAGTTGGCAGGAATGTAGCCTTGTTAATGCGGCTCTTTAGCCGAAGTTTGAATGGAGAAGCCTTGGAATGGTTTACTTCCCATGAGATAAAGCAGTGGTCCAGCTGTAATGCACTAGCTAAAGATTTCGTCGAACGGTTCTCCAACAATGTGGAGATCGTTCCTGATCGCTATTCTTTGGAGAGAATTAAGAAGAAATCCACTGAAAGCTATCGTGAATATGCGTATAGGTGGAGGAAAGAGGCCGCCCGGGTTCGACCTCCCATGTCTGAGAAGGAGATCGTTGAAGTGTTCATACGCATTCAAGAGCCAGAATATTATGACAGGATAATGTTGCTCATTGAAGCAAAATTTACGGAGATAGTCAAGCTAGGTGAGACTATCGAGGATGGGCTTAAAACCGGAAAGATTTCTTGCGTTACCGCCCCTACCGAATATTCAGGATTGTTGAAAAAGAAAAGAGATGATGTGTCTACTATTTCCTGTGCTTCTGATGAAAAAAGACATTTGAAAAAATCCTCACCTTTTAAAGGTTATCCCCAAGCTCCACAAAATTCATATCCAATTTGTTATACCCAATCAGGTTATCCAATTCCCCCACCAAGTTATCAAATTCTACCTCCTAATTACCAAACTCCACCATCGAATTACCAAATGTCACCTTTTGTTTACCAAACTCCACCTTCACATTACCAAAATACCCATCCGTATTACCAAGCTCCACTAGTTAATTGTTCAATTATCCAATCAAATTACCAAACTCCACATCCGCACTACCAAAACACCCATTCTAGCTACCGAGCTCCACGATACCTAAATTTTCAAACGCAAGCACCAACTCACCAAAATCCTCCAAATTACCGTCAAGGACCTTCACATCCAGGAAATAATTACAATCCTCTTCGCCCAGATCTTGAGAAGAAACCTTTAAGAGTTTTCACCCCCTTGATTGAGAGTCGAACACAACTTTTTGAGAGATTGCAATCAGCTGGCCTGATACATACAATTGATCCAAAATATATCAATGTCAACTCCAAGTTTTATAGACCTTATCTTCACTGTGCTTACCATTCAGGAAGTGTTGGGCATAATACTGAGGATTGTATCGACTTGAAGCATAAAATTCAAGACCTGATAGATCAAAAGGTCGTCACTCTTCAGACGTCCACTCTTAATGTCAATAGTAACCCCATGCCGAATCATGGAGGGTTGACTATTAATATGATTGAGGTCGAAGAAGATTTGAATGTGGAGAAAGTTATAATCTCAGCCAACCTTGAAAAACTTGAGAAAATTGTAGTCTCTCCAACCAAAATGGAGAAATCTGAATTTGGGATCATGACACCTCATCAAGCTTTTGCTTTAGTGCCAAAAGAGGGTCAGAACAAGCTGAAGATTGATCAAGCTTTTTCAAAATCATTGCCTCACTCATATCAGTCTTTTCCAATGCAAAATGGTATAGGGGAAGGGATCGAAAATATTGTCAAAGAAGATGATATTGTGCTTAAAGAGATGATTGAGACGCCAGTCATACTAGACAACGAGCCAAATGAGCAAATGCCTGACTGGACATCCACTCCTCTCTTGATTCCTAGCTCGTCTTGGTAGAAATAAACAATTTTCTATATTGTTTTTAAAATTGGTGGCATTTCGAATTAGACTCGAGACCCATCCTTTACTCTATTTTTGCCTCAATATGTTTTAATATTTTAAAAAAGGGAAAAATGATTTATTGTCATTGCCGGAGTTCTTATTTTCTTATTTCAAATGAAAAACTCCCTTATTGCGAAAATTTGTTTTACTTGCTTTATATTTATCTAACAAGATCTGTTTATGATTCCAGTGAAAATATTTTCAAATCTGTCAATATCATGTCATGTCACAAGCTGAATGAACAAAATTGGGTAGATGCGGAGGAATTTGGGGACTACAATGAGAAGATCATGGTACCCAAACACCTGGTTGAGGAGTTCAGAAAGTTCAAAAATTACGATAAGTCGAATTCAGAAGATATCAGAATAGTGAATCAGGAAAATGATGAACGCATCAAAGAAATCAAAATTGGTGCCTATTTGACAAAAACACAAGAAAGAGAACTCGTCAATTTGTTTAAAGAACACATTGATACATTTGTTTGATAGCGACATTACATGGTTGAGCATGAAGATTGGATCTCACAAGTCCTCAATTTACTTAAGTGTTGTTAAAAGATACCATGTTTGAAGACTCGGTTTTCGTGTTTTCCTTGTAATCGCTTTTATTTGCTTGTAATCGTTTATGTTCTAAACTTATTCCTTTTGTATTTGAACTACGTTCGACCTGAATTCTCAAGAATGAGATACGTAGGCGGCCTATGTCGGCTACGGTCACTCTTTTATCCCTTTTCAATATTTCTTTGTATTTGAACTACGTTCGACCTGAATTCTCAAGAATGAGATCCGTAGGCGGCCTATGTCGGCTTCGGTCACTCTTTTATCCCTTTTCAATATTTCTTTGTATTTGAACTACGTTCGACCTGAATTCTCAAGAATGAGATACGTAGGCGGCCTATGTCGGCCTCGGTTGCTTTCTTTGTAATTTCTTATTTTTGTTAGTCCTCGAGTGGGGGAACTACGTTTGACCTGATTCCTACCTCAACGGGATACGTAGGCGCCACAACGGTTCGGTCATATCTCCCATAAGATTTCTATTTTTCCTGTACAATAGAAACTGGGACAGAATTTTTTAGAGGGACTCAAAAATTCTCAAGAAGAATACTTTGAAATTCGCAACTGGGACAGACTTTTGAGAAAATCTCAAAAATTTCGTGATTTGCTCACCAACAGTTCGATATAAGCCAAGACAGTTAGCTGGGACAGAAATTTTGAGGATGACCTCAAAATTTCAACATAGTTTATCGGCAGTTTAGAACAACTTTGAAATACTCCTCAGCAAGTAATCAGATAGACCTCGAGATACCAACTTCAAAGATGTTCGCTAAAGTTTGACGTGACATGACACTTGACAGCGACCTTTTCCAAACATTACTTTTGAAAATTTATTTTCCTTAAAAACTTTTCATTCATGTTCTAATTATTTTTTGGCATAAAAATGTTTTGTTTTGTCTATTAAGAAGCGGGAGATCAGAGAGTTCAACCGGAGATAGTCAAGACAAGGAGCAGACAACCGAAGATATCGACACAGATCAGTTCATTTTAAACTAACAATTTTTCTGTGGATGCAGGTTTATAAGCTCGCCTAAAAGATCAACATATTCTTCCATTCAATGAATATGGAGAGGTCAAAAGGGCCAGAGCTCCCCAAATTGTCAACTTTTCTGTGGATACAGGAAATATTTTATGTTTCTTATACCAAGAATTAGGAATATGAGTAGCATTACTTTATTCAAGTTCTCAGTAAGGCGAGGTTCATAATGAACGTGTTATTATGTTCGGAGATGGGACAAATGAAAACCTTGAAGAGAGAAATATTATTATTTTCCAGCAACTAAAGATATCTGGAAGATATTTATCTGCATTATATTATCAGATATGATAATATTCCTACCCGGAGAGTCATTTATATCGTATTGTCAAAAGAGATGATACCACTACTCCGAAGGTCATTTTTATTTATATTGTCGATTGAGACAATATCGCCGTCCAAGAGATACCCAGAAGATCACATATGTTGTCCGGTGAAACATTATCTTCGTTCGGTATCAGGGAGGCATCATCAAAATATTCATGCATTGCGGGAAAAATGTCATGCAGTGCGAGAAAAGAGATTCATGCATTGCAAGAGAAGATTCATACATTGCAAGAGAAGATTCATGCCTCGCGGGAAAAGATTCATGCATCGCGGGAAAAAGATATCATGCATTGCGAAGAAAGTCATGCATAGCAAAAGAAGGATTCACGCATCGCGGAAGAGGTGAAAGTCACGCATAGCAAGAGAAAGAGTCATGCATCGCAGGAAAAGATTCATGCATCGCGAAAGAAAGAAGTCATGCATTGCAAGAGAAAGACATTTTTATTATATTGTCAATTAAGACGATACCGCCACCCAGAAGATACCTAGAAGATGACCTATGTTGTCCGGTGAAGCATCATCTTCGTTCGGTACTGGGGATGGCATCATAAAAAAATTCATGCATTGCAAGAGAAAGAAGTCGTGCATTGCAAAAGGAAGAACTCATGCATTGCAAGAGAAGGAAATCATGCATTGAAAGAAAGAAATCATGCATTGCAAGAGAAAGAAATCATGTATTGCAAGAGAAGATTCATGCATTGCGGAAAGAGATTCATGCATTGTAAGAGAAAATTTATGCATCGCGGGGAAAGATCATGCATAACAAGAGAAAGAATTCATGCATCGCGAGAAAAGATTCATGCATCGCAAGACAAGATTCATGCATCGCGAAAAGAGATTCATGCATCGCGGGAAAAAGATTCACGTATCGCGAGAAAGATTCTCCCATCAAAAGAGAATCAACATCAACTGCATCATTTTCCTTGCAAATGCGACATCAAAAGAAATATCAACATATTACATCTGCCTATTTTATTACTTCGTCATCAAAAGAAGAATACATTAAAGATTATATTACAAATACAAAATACAAGCTTTATTTGCTTCACGTCAAACCCGATAGAGTTTACGTCAAATATTCAAGGAGAACAATCAAGTGTCAACACGGTAAAAGACACTATCTCTCCATTTGAATTGCATTTCTATGCTAATGAATTTTATCTCAGTCTTTGTCGAGAGCATCCGAAAGGATGAATTCTCCAAAATAAACCACAGGTGTGGACGACATCAAAAAAGGATGCAGCACAACGTGGAACTTTTTCTTAGCAGCGAACTGGGACATGGTCCAAAGAGGAGTGGCAAACTCTTAGGACGCGAGCAGAGGAGCGACTTCCACCACAATCAAACCACACCCCTATCAGAAGGCATGTGGGTTTTCCTTTAGGTTTCCTGGTTTCATTTCGCATTCGGAAATTTTTGATCTCTACCGGAAGCAGCTTTCCAATCTGAACGACAATGCACCAAGAGCTTTGGAAATTATGTCCGTGTAAGTTCTTAATTATGGGTGTGAAGCGCGCCACATTCATGGTTAAGAGTTTGCAAGCCTCCTTTTCATACTCGACTCACTTTGTCGCTTTTCCAGAACCAAAGGTTATCTTGCATAATAGATTTCCTTTTCAACCAATCGAGTCGAACTACAAGCAGCCTGATTTCCTAAGTTGAGGAATATGTAGGCGGGATCAATATTGAAAACTCGGTTGTATCCTAACTTTCACTCCCAAATCTTATTCTCGAGCATTCTGGTCCATTCATAATACGGTATCAGAATAACTTTTGAATTCTTTCAGAATCATGCGGTAAATCAAGCGTATCGAACTACAAGTGGCCTGAATTCTCATATAACTTGAGATATGTAGGAAGCCCATTTTTGGGGTTCGGCCACAATTCTAAAGTCCATGTCGAAAACTCCTTATCTAATAGAGGAAGATGTGGTCGGTCAAAATTGGATTCGTCAATTTCATTTGCCTCGAATTTCTTTCATCAATCCAAGTCAAACGAGGGACAGTTGTTGACACCCAATTTTGACCCTCCACAATATAAATTAATCACCGAGCCTCTTCAATTTGGAATGATTTGAAATAATTGGCTTTATAAAAATTCAAAATAATTTTCAAGTCATTTTAAGTAGTCTGTCATTTTTATAAATTTTAAAATAATGAATATGATATCTTATATAATTAGGTGTCTAATTAGTATATTTTATGAATGTTCAAAAAATTGTCTCAAAAAGGTTTTAGCTTTATTTAAATATTTGGTCATCTAGTTTAAATTAATTAATAGCTTATATTTCTAGTTAATTAGTTTATAATTAATTTAATTATTATATAATTATGTGTCTAATTACCACATTTTATGAATATTCAAAAATCGTCTCAAAAAGAGTTTGTTTTAATTAAATATCCAATTAAATTAATTTGGTTTAAAGTATAAGTTATTTATTTTATTAGTTTAATTATT